>SKCR01050429.1:0-43475 GCA_019454045.1 Zanthoxylum bungeanum
GTCCGTTGCGACGCTTTTGCAACTGTATCATGACTAATCATTCTCTGGTCATTACGTCTTTACCATATAAAAGATAAGATTATATTATAGAAACTGCATATATTATTACTAATAATAATGTTTTACAGAAGTATTTAACAAAATACAGTCGGGAATTGGCGCTCTGAGCACCAACCCCTACATATTTAATCTACCGCTAGATGATCGAGACCAATGTCTCATGCAACCTAAATACAGACTATATCTACTAAAATTTAAATATACAAATGCAAACTTATAAAAGAGAAATAATAAACAATTGAGAAGAAAAAAATTAAAATAAATACATGGCAAAAAAAAATGTAGTGATTAAAAAATTTGAGATGCAAGAAATATGAAAATAAAATAAATAAATAAAAATAAAAAGAAAAGAAAGAAAAATACAAGGATTAAATTATTATTCTATCTACTGAATTATATTCCCCGGCAATGGCGCTAAAAACTTGACACGCCCAAAAAATGGTTCTTTACTCCTAAGTATAAGAGTGTCGAAGTAATAAAATAACCCGGTTAGACCAGAGTCGATCCACATGGAATAGATTTAGTAAATACAATAACAATTTGAGTGAAAATAAAAATACTTGATTTGTTTGAAGTGATTGGAAAATTTAAATTGGATTGCAATAATAAATAAAATATTGGGGTTAGGGGATCCACTTTCAATATTTCAAATTTAGAAATCTCATTTTTTATAATATATAAATTGTCATCATTGTTACCCAATTAATTTATTTCAGGAATAATTATGCCAAAACATATAAAACCATCCATAAAGGCGGTGATAACTTTTTATCTATAACAAGTCCAGTTAGGTACTCAATTATGCCAAATAAATAAAACCATTCATATAGGCGGTATAAAATTTGTCAATAATTAATCCAGATTTAAATTAAATGTTAATCATTAGATTACAATTTATATATTATAATATAAGTGAAATTAATTTATATTTTTTAATATTAAAAGCTTCAAACCATTTACCCCAGCAAAAAGAAATTAGTACTGATAATATGAATGAAAACACACATAATTTTATTACTGAAAGAAAAAGAAAATACAAGAAAGTTTTTAAAATAAAACACACAAGAACTGAACCTCCATAATTTTCAGAGAGAATTATGGAAATCAGACTGATTTTCTAAGGTGTTGAGTACCTCTATTTATAGTAGAGGGCTTAGCACCCTCCATGCAATTTACAAATTGCAAAAGTAATTTGAAATTTTCAAAATTGGTCCCACCTTTCATATTTTTTATTTTTTTATTATTTTACTATTTAATTTGTTTATTCGTTTTTTCTTTCTCTTTTTGTCTTTAATAATTACATATAATATACTTTGGATTTTTCATCAATTTCGGCCTTGAAAATCTCAGAGTTATAAGATCTTGTCAACAGCACAGTTGTAGATCATTGAGTCTTCTTTCATGTGGAACTGAAATCATCTCAATCCGATATTAGAGTAAAACGTTATGGCCAAAATACAAAAATTATGAAGGGTTAGAATTTCTGAATTTGTAACTGTTAGAACACCATTTCAAGTTTTTGGCCTCCAAAATCCAAATGGCATGTCCATTTTTCTAGTTATGTATCCAATGTATTTTTCACCTACATAAAAAAAATAAAAATCACAATAACCATAAATTTAATTATTTTCTTACAAATATGCTAAATTAAATTAAAGGGGATTAATGAAATTATAAATATAAAATGATTAGTTTCTCTTTTATTAAGTGTACACTTTCTATCACTTGTGAAAGTTTTTGTATGAAAGGTAATAAGAACTTTCATGTAAACATTCCAAACAGAGCATTAATAGTCTTAGGCAAATGTCTGTAGTATCAGCGACCAATGTGAAGCAAGGTTATGACTTATGCAAATCTCTTAATTAGCTCTTAGCCACTCATGGTAATTTTTCACGATAAGAAAATGTGGAATTACCGATTAAAATTACTGACCCAATATTTTCGGTTGGTAAATTTTGATATTTACCGACCGAATACCACAAAAAATAGAAAATAATTTCTGAACAATTACTGACCGATTATGGACCGAATATTCAGTCAGTATTCGTCGATAAATACTGTACTAAAAAATAATTTAGCGCCATTTTATGGCACCAACAACTATTGATCAATTATTCAGTCGATAATTACTAATAAATAGCGACTGAATATAATTCGGTCGCTAAAATAATATTAATTATGAAAAATAATAAAAATTTTATAAATTATACATTTTATCATCGATCGAATATTCGACGTTACCCGACCGACCGAATATTTGATAGATAATTCTGGTGAGAAATAACACAATATTAACAAATTAATATAATTTTTTAATGTAAATATTTTATATTATGTCATATACATATTTTATCTATGTACACGTATGTGTGTCATTTTCACCCTAGGCTCCTATAATTACCGTAAAATTTTAAAATGGTATTTTGGTCTTTTCATTAAATACCAGGTCAAATTAAATTGTGGGTCAATCTTAACTTTTTTTTGAAATTTTGGATTAAATTATAAAGATTTAAAGTTTTGAGACTAAAGAACAAATAATTTACGAGCTAAAATGGAAAATCTCTGAAATTGGACTTAAATCATAATTTTCTCTAAAATTTTTGGGGACCTAATGATCTTTCCAAGGAACTGAATGTGGCACCAATGAGAGGTTGATATGTGAGACCAATTAAAGGTTGACACGTGTCAACAATGAAAGACTGACACGTGTCAACAATGAGAGACTGTACATCATGTGGCCTAATCAATGGGGGTGACATATGGTACCTTTTTGTCTATAAATTGGGTACCCTTCCATCCAAAATATGGCAGTTTGAAGTTCACACTAAAATTAGAGAAAATTTCTCTGATCGCCATAAACGGTCACTATTTTTTGACACCTCCGTAAAAGGAGACTCATGTGGCTATTTCCTTTCCGTTTCCATCGACCACGTCTTGATCCTATACCATTTGTTAAATTTCCATTCACGAAGTAGGGATAATTCGGACCTTTGGATGGAATTCAAAAATTGACCATTAGATCGACAAGCCAGATTCAACAGCTTATTACCCTCTCTGATACGAGCATTTTGGTATGCATATCCTCCTTTGAAAGTCTTCGAGTACCGAGTCAAATTTTCAAAGTGGGTTTGTGTTCCTCGAAAAACTTACTGAATGGGTTCCTGTCAGAACGTGTATAAAATCACACTCAACAAAGCAGTTATGATGCTCTAAGTATTTTGATGAGATTGGATTTGATGTGAACCCAACAGAAATAATGTTCTAAAAATTACACGAATAAGATGAAATCACACACAAGAAAGCAAATTAGATTGTCGAATGAAAACCCTTGGAAACATAGTTTCAAGAATCCATGTTTGCAAAGAATGTGACTATAAGGTTTGCAATGCCTTGTTAAGTCTGTGATGGTAAGAGGCCACAAAGGATCGTAAGTCATTTGATATGTCAAAGTTCACTCAAGAACAATATAGAGAAATCCATCTATGACTTTTATTAAATCTCAAAATGTTTAAATTAGAGGTATTGTGCACCGGCTTGACTTTGTACTGGAGCAGTCATACCTAATTAACCAATCTATATGATCAATCTTGGGGAGACAAAGGAGATCCAAAGGTAAGTTAAAGAGTTAATGAGCAATTGATATGTGAGAGAGAGCAGTAGCCTATGTACAGTACTAGTGCTTCTAGTACCTAATAAGGATGTAACATGAAGGATGTGCGTTTATTGTTAAGTAGTCAATAATTTAAAGGTAAAGTATCGTTATCTCATACCTAGGTTAGATGATATGCTTGACGATCTGCATGGTGCCTGTTTGTTTTCTAAGATTGATTTGAAAATTGGGTATCACTAGATTCGAATGAAAAGGGTGATGATAGAAAACTACATTTAAAACTAAATTCGATTTATAAGAATGATTAATCATGCCTTTTGGTCTTGCTAATACACCTAGCACACTTATGAGATTGATGAAGCATGTTTTGCTTGTATTTATTGGCAAGTTTGTGGTAGCTTACTTTAATGATATTCTAGTGTACAGTAGGAATCTAGATGAGCATGTCGAGCATGTTAAGTGTGTGTTTACTGCTTTGAAAGATGAACATTATATATTAATTTTAAGAAATATACTTTTTTTGGATAAAGTTATTTTTCTTAGCTTTATTGTGAGTTATAATAGTGTTGAAGTTTATAAGGAGGATGTTAGAGCCATAAGAATGATTTCCCGCGCGGCGGAAGCGTGTTAGGCACCGGGATCGACCTGAAAAATTTTCTCCTTTCTTTACCCCTTCTTAGCCGAATCTGACCAGTACTTGTTTTTATTCTGTTTTTTAAATAATTTTTAACCCTATAATAGCCCCGAACAGCAGTCCAAAAACTAGTCTGTTTTGCACCTCAAAAATACTCCCTTTCACGCGCACAGCTCACTGTTTATGTGCTGGCTGTTTGCTATTTTTGTACCATTTTTTTGGATAATATAATCACTCTAAAACAGCCCCAAAACATCCACAAAACATCCCTTTGTGTTCCCAAATTTTCTGGGTAAAAACACAACACAAAAACACTCCCGAATCAATTAGCAACTGGTATCAGTAAACAGATATTTCTGCTCACTGTCATGAGAGAATTAAGAGAGCAAATAAAAGTTTACTTCGAGTCCCAAAAGATCTTCCGTGCTATGACTCACCACCAACAAATATAAGAGTGGACTTGACTCACAAGAACGAAATCTCTAAACAATTTAGAGATTAAAGAAAGATTGTCACACCAGAATTTTTTTATTTTTGTTCTTCCTTTTTTCTTTCAACTCTTCAGAGAAAAATAAGAATAAGGGTAGTTAGAGTTTTCAAAATGAAAAGTATCTAAAGGAAAACTTATTATTTTTTTTTTATACTTAGGGTTTTGATTCTTAAAATTAAACAAACTGTATGCCCTATTTACACCAAAATTCGGCCACCCCCTTTATTTTGTAACATCAAAATTTTTTGCGAATGTCATCATAATGACATTAAAAGTATCACTAAATAAATGATGTAACTTCCTATCCAAATCAAGGGTTTCCAAAATACATTTTTTGAAATCTATTAATTCAAATCCTTATTAAATTATACATATAATTTAATAAAATCATTTATAATAAATAATTATGATAAAATCATTTATTATGAAAAAACATTTATTAAATTAATATATAGTTTCAAGTGTGACACAAGAATATTATTAATTATATTAATTAATTATATATATATATATGTATATAATTGGACTATCCAATTATATTTAATTTGCTACAGTATATTAAGCTAGCATTGGGGCTAAATGGACATACAGTTCCGAGCTCCAATAATCCTGAAATATTAATTAAACTCTTTAATTAAATATTCCGAATTATTAAATTCAGGTTATTCCACTAAAAATCTGAAGCTACACTCTCGTTGCCATAGATAAATAATATAAATGGATTTTCCATCGATATAGTCATTACATACAGATTTTCCCTGCTCGAGTATCTCATAATTAGAGTCTGGTCTATGTCTGTTATACCCCTCTAATTATTTTTAACCTTAAGTACAATTTTAATTCTCCAATGAACGATTTATTCATAACCATTATGAATATTAATCTTTCTATTCGTAATGGAAAGACTTGAGCGCTCTAATCGTTCAAGTACCGAATCAACCCTTAAGAATGATACTCCTCTACTTCTTGGAAAAAAGAGTGAACTCCATATCTATGTAAAATGTCTCCAGCTACACACCAAACCATGTCCCCAAAATACGTAGCTATGGTCGGGATTGCTACACCAACCTCACCTTTGTAAATCAAAGGACATAGTCTGCCATGCAGAAGTTCGTAGTACACTCAGGATTCAGATCAATCCATATATGACCATCTAATATATTGAAATGAATTTCTTTATTTAACAGATATTATGAGAAATTCATTTCTATTTAGGTCTAGTACTATATGATCACATCACATAAGGTGCCTCCATTCTCATGTCACCACATGGACGATCTCGAATCAAGGTCGCCATATAATTATAGAATGGACCGTAGCTATAGATAAACCAGAAACAACGTACCCGCTTAATTTGCTCTATATGGACTATTTTAGATTACTAACTGATAAGTGGCATGAAAGTGTACTTTGAACATCGCTAACTCGGCTCTAATTATCATGTATTTAATCTTAATTATAGTCTATTTTATGTTTATTATTATGAAGCAATGAAACATTAGATTGGATCAATTACACATGTTTAGAGACCTTACGCATGTGCCAGGAGCGCACGGGAAGCAAACAGAGATGCATGATTCAGATCCAGAAACGCAGGCCACGCGTCGCGATGCACATATGTATTCCACGGTTTTTGCTTAGTTCATTTTTTAATGCAAATAAGGCCTCCGGGACTTCTCTATATAAACCCAAGTTCGTCCAAAATCTTAAGATGAAAGAGAAAAAGAGGAGAGAAAGAGAGAAGAAACACACAACAAAGAGCCACAAACATAATTTTGGGATTGAAGAATGAAGAAACTTCATAACAGACATGATGCTGCTGCAATCTCTTCAGGCTGTGTCTTTCTTCTGCATGGAGAACTAATCTCATAGGCAAAGTTAAGGATGAACTCTTGTATTTGATTTTATATTCATGTTGTTGATTTCTATAAACTCTTAAATATTAATACAATTGATATTTTATTATTCTTTATTTTCTTTTGATTATATGAATCCAGAAACTGTTTTTATCAAACTTGTATATAGATCCAGTCATGCTTCTTCTATGTGTGATTTGTGAACCCAGTTGTAACTGGTAAAGTTATTTTATGATTTGGTCTACTGCTGCAGTATTACCTGAGAGTATATTGTCGATGTTAGATAAGTCGTAACGATGACTTTGTGTGTTGTTAACATAGAGAAAATAAATCATCAATTACCTTAGAATTTAATATGCTTAGAATTGAATATTTTCCGATTGTTGGTTTGGGATGTGAAACCTTCAATTGAGTAATAACAGGAATCAGTAACTGGATATAGGAATTTGATACAAGGGATTCACGATGCTTTGTTGCCTCTCTCTATTGATATCTTTGACGTTTTTTCTATTAATATCTACTTTAAAATTATCAATTCAATATATCTTTTCATTAAGTACTGCTAAACGTTTTTGTTTAAGTAAATCATCCCTAACCATCTCTCTGAGGAATCGACAACCCCAACTATACTGCGATAACCGCAAGTAATTTTTACAAACAGCTAGAGCAGGTTTGATTGGTCAACAACAAAAGCGGTAACTTCGTTCCATATAATTTTTATTATTATTATTTACTTATTTATTTTATTTTATTTAAATTTCAGTTTTAGTTTAGTTTTGATTTTTTTGTTTTGTTTTATTTTGTTTATTTTTTTTTATGTTCATTGTTTCACTTGTGTTTAATTGCATGCCTAGACGTAGAAATAGGTTTGGTAGATTTGTTAGGAATGAAGAAGAAAACTCAAACTCGGAGAGTTTGTTTGACAATCTTTTGCCACACCCTCCACGTCTATGCACATCATTATGAGTGAATATGAGAGACCACCCCTGAGGACTTTTGAGGAGTACCTCCACCCAACTCGCACAGCTACACCATCGTGTATCATGTTTCCTCATAATGCACCATATAGATTTTAAGCCTGGAATGATACAGTATCTCCCCACCTTTCATGGTTTGGAGAACGTGAACCCTTATGTACACATTAGAGAGTTTGAAGAGGTTTTACCAACTTTCCATGACCGGTTTGGAACCATTGACACAATTAAGACTTAAGTTCTTCCCATTTACCCTTAAGGATAGAGCTAAAAGCTGGTTATATTCTCTAAGACCTCGGTCAATAGGATCATGGGGCGAGATGACATAAACATTCTTTAACAAATACTTCCCACACCATAAGAAGAATGCCTTGAAAAGACAAATATTTACCTTATCCCAAAAAGACAGTGAAACCCTTTATCAAACATGGGAGAGGTATACGGAGATGTTAGGGAGTTGTCCTCACCATGGATATGAGAGTTGGCGCTTAGGAGCTATTTTATATAACGTTTAACCCATAGGGAGCGCCAATTAGTGGAGACAATGTGCATGGTGAGTTCATCCGAAGGACCATGATGAGACATTAGAGTACTTAAATGACCTAATTGAGAACTCACACTTGGACTGGACCTAATGCCATTGATAGCGTTGATAGGACACACCCCATTTTTTCTAGCCGAGGCATACACCACTTTAGGGAAGATGATAGTCTTAAGGCACAAGTTGAGATATTAACTAGACAGATATGAACCTTAATATCCAAAGATGGCAAGACTATACATGCAGTAGCCCAGCTAAAATCTCACGGGGTTATTTTTTATGTGTAAAGGGAACTGACCATCTAGCCCAAGAATGTCTTGTATATGGTGAGATGAGGGGAACTATGAGGAAAAATGCACTACCTTATGGATGTATAAGAACCTTATACATCATATTCAGATACCTATAATCCTAGTTGGGGGAACCATCTCAATCTTAGTTGGAAATAAGAGTCTTATCAGCCTACCCAGATATCATACCCCCTCAAGCATCACAACCCAAAGGTTATAGTGCTCCCAGTATCACACACATGTCGTTCCTAGGAATTCTTTAGAGGATACTGTACATGCATTTATAGAGGCCCAGAGCAAAACCAATCAAAGGTTTGAGTCACTGATAACTCAAGTAGTTGAGGATAATAAGAGGATAAAGAGTCAGTATCTAAGTTGACCAATGCCCTGAGTGTGCAAGAACAAGGAAAATTTCCATCTCAGGCTCAACCTAATCCACACGGGCAACACATGGCACAGGCTGATCATGAGACATCCAATGTAAAAGGTGTTAATGTCATATTCACTAGGAGTGGTAGAGAGCTAGGGATACAGGACACCCCCAGGGTTTGGACACACCCGACCACTAGAGCAGGTTTGATTGGTCAACAACAAAAGCGGTAACTTCGTTCCATATAATTTTTATTATTATTATTTACTTATTTATTTTATTTTATTTAAATTTCAGTTTTAGTTTAGTTTTGATTTTTTTGTTTTGTTTATTTGTTTATTTTTTTTTATGTTCATTGTTTCACTTGTGTTTTAATTGCATGCCTAGACGTAGAAATAGGTTTGGTAGATTTGTTAGGACTGAAGAAGAAAACTCAAACTCGGAGAGTTTTGTTTGACAATCTTTTTGCCACACCCTCCACGTCTAGTGCACATATTATGAGTGAATATGAGAGACCACCCCTGAGGACTTTGAGGAGTACCTCCACCCAACTCGCACAGCTACACCATCGTGTATCAGTTTTCCTCATAATGCACCACATATAGATTTTAAGCCTGGAATGATACAGTATCTCCCAACCTTTCATGGTTTGGAGAACGTGAACCCTTATGTACACATTAGAGAGTTTGAAGAGGTTTTACCAACTTTCCATGACCGGTTTGGAACCATTGACACAATTAGACTTAAGTTCTTCCCATTTACCCTTAAGGATAGAGCTAAAAGCTGGTTATATTCTCTAAGACCTCGGTCAATAGGATCATGGGGCGAGATGACATAAATATTCTTTAACAAATACTTCCCACACCATAAGAAGAATGCCTTGAAAAGACAAATATTTACCTTATCCCAAAAAGACAGTGAAACCCTTTATCAAACATGGTAAGAGGTATACGGAGATGTTAGGGAGTTGTCCTCACCATGGATATGAGAGTTGGCGCTTAGTGAGCTATTTTTTATAACGGTTTAACCCATAGGGAGCGCCAATTAGTGGAGACAATGTGCAATGGTGAGTTCATCCGAAAGGACCATGATGAGACATTAGAGTACTTAAATGACCTAATTGAGAAATCTCACACTTGGACTGGACCTAATGCCATTGATAGCGTTGTAGGACACACCCCATTTTTTCTAGCCGAGGCATACACCACTTTAGGGAAGATGATAGTCTTAAGGCACAAGTTGAGATATTAACTAGACAGATATGAACCTTAATATCCAAAGATGGCAAGACTATACATGCAGTAGCCCAGCTAAAATCTCACGGGGTATGTTTTATGTGTAAAGGAACTGACCATCTAGCCCAAGAATGTCTTGTATATGGTGAGATGAGGGGAACATATGAGGAATAATGCAATACCTTATGGATGTATAAGAAGCCTTATACATCATATTCAGATACCTATAATCCTAGTTGGGGGAACCATCTCAATCTTAGTTGGAAATAAGAGTCTTATCAGCCTACCCAGATATCATAACCCCCTCAAGCATCACAACCCAAAGGTTATAGTGCTCCCCAGTATCACACACATGTCGTTCCTAGGAATTCTTTAGAGGATACTGTACATGCATTTATAGAGGCCCAGAGCAAACCAATCAAAGGTTTGAGTCACTGATAACTCAAGTAGTTGAGGATAATAAGGAGATAAAGAGTCAAGTATCTAAGTTGACCAATGCCCTGAGTGTGCAAGAACAAGGAAAATTTCCATCTCAGGCTCAACCTAATCCACACGGGCAACACATGGAACAGGCTGATCATGAGACATCCAATGTAAAAGGTGTTAATGTCATATTCACTAGGAGTGGTAGAGAGCTAGGGATACAGGACACCCCCAGGGTTTGGACACACCCGACCACTAGAGCAGGTTTGATTGGTCAACAACAAAAGCGGTAACTTCGTTCCATATAATTTTTATTATTATTATTTACTTATTTATTTTATTATTTAAATTTCAGTTTTAGTTTAGTTTTGATTTTTTTGTTTTGTTTATTTTGTTTATTTTTTTTTTATGTCATTGTTTCACTTGTGTTTTAATTGCATGCCTAGACGTAGAAATAGGTTTGGTAGATTTTGTTAGGACTGAAGAAGAAAACTCAACTCGGAGAGTTTGTTTGACAATCTTTTTGCCACACCCTCCACGTCTAGTGCACATATTATGAGTGAATATGAGAGACCACCCCTGAGGACTTTTGAGGAGTACCTCCACCCAACTCGCACAGCTACACCATCGTGTATCATGTTTCCTCATAATGCACCACATATAGATTTTAAGCCTGGAATGATACTATCTCCCAACCTTTCATGGTTTGGAGAACGTGAACCCTTATGTACACATTAGAGAGTTTGAAGAGGGTTTACCAACTTTCCATGACCGGTTTGGAACCATTGACACAATTAGACTTAAGTTCTTCCCATTTACCCTTAAGGATAGAGCTAAAAGCTGGTTATATTCTCTAAGACCTCGGTCAATAGGATCATGGGGCGAGATGACATAAACATTCTTTAACAAATACTTCCCACACCATAAGAAGAATGCCTTGAAAGACAAATATTTACCTTATCCCAAAAAGACAGTGAAACCCTTTATCAAACATGGGAGAGGTATACGGAGATGTTAGGGAGTTGTCCTCACCATGGATATGAGAGTTGGCGCTTAGTGAGCTATTTTTATAACGGTTTAACCCATAGGGAGCGCCAATTAGTGGAGACAATGTGCAATGGTGAGTTCATCCGAAAGGACCATGATGAGACATTAGAGTACTTAAATGACCTAATTGAGAAATCTCACACTTGGACTGGACCTAATGCCATTGATAGCGTTGATAGGACACACCCCATTTTTTCTAGCCGAGGCATACACCACTTTAGGGAAGATGATAGTCTTAAGGCACAAGTTGAGATATTAACTAGACAGATATGAACCTTAATATCCAAAGATGGCAAGACTATACATGCAGTAGCCCAGCTAAAATCTCACGGGGTATGTTTTATGTGTAAAGGGAACTGACCATCTAGCCCAAGAATGTCTTGTATATGGTGAGATGAGGGGAACATATGAGGAATAATGCAATACCTTATGGATGTATAAGAAGCCTTATACATCATATCAGATACCTATAATCCTAGTTGGGGGAACCATCTCAATCTTAGTTGGAAATAAGAGTCTTATCAGCCTACCCAGATATCATAACCCCCGCAAGCATCACAACCCAAAGGTTATAGTGCTCCCCAGTATCACACACATGTCGTTCCTAGGAATTCTTTAGAGGATACTGTACATGCATTTATAGAGGCCCAGAGCAAACCAATCAAAGGTTTGAGTCACTGATAACTCAAGTAGTTGAGGATAATAAGGAGATAAGAGTCAAGTATCTAAGTTGACCAATGCCCTGAGTGTGCAAGAACAAGGAAAATTTCCATCTCAGGCTCAACCTAATCCACACGGGCAACACATGGCACAGGCTGATCATGAGACATCCAATGTAAAAGGTGTTAATGTCATATTCAATTCACTAGGAGTGGTAGAGAGCTAGGGATACAGGACACCCCCAGGGTTTGGACACACCCGACCACTAGAGCAGGTTTGATGGTCAAAACAAAAGCGGTAACTTCGTTCCATATAATTTTTATTATTATTATTTACTTATTTATTTTATTTTATTTAAATTTCAGTTTTAGTTTAGTTTTGATTTTTTTGTTTTGTTTATTTTGTTTATTTTTTTTTTATGTTCATTGTTTCACTTGTGTTTTAATTGCATGCCTAGACGTAGAAATAGGTTTGGTAGATTTGTTAGGACTGAAGAAGAAAACTCAAACTCGGAGAGTTTGTTTGACAATCTTTTTGCCACACCCTCCACGTCTAGTGCACATATTATGAGTGAATATGAGAGACCACCCCTGAGGACTTTTGAGGAGTACCTCCACCCAACTCGCACAGCTACACCATCGTGTATCATGTTTCCTCATAATGCACACATATAGATTTTAAGCCTGGAATGATACAGTATCTCCCAACCTTTCATGGTTGGGAAACGTGAACCCTTATGTACACATTAGAGAGTTTGAAGAGGTTTTACCAACTTTCCATGACCGTTTGGAACCATTGACACAATTAGACTTAAGTTCTTCCCATTTACCCTTAAAGATAGAGCTAAAAGCTGGTTTATATTCTCTAAGACCTCGGTCAATAGGATCATGGGGCGAGATGACATAAACATTTCTTTAACAAATACTTCCCACACCATAAGAAGAATGCCTTGAAAAGACAAATATTTACCTTATCCCAAAAAGACAGTGAAACCCTTTATCAAACATGGTAGAGGTATACGGAGATGTTAGGGAGTTGTCCTCACCATGGATATGAGAGTTGGCGCTTAGTGAGCTATTTTTATAACGGTTTAACCCATAGGGAGCGCCAATTAGTGGAGACAATGTGCAATGGTGAGTTCATCCGAAAGGACCATGATGAGACATTAGAGTACTTAAATGACCTAATTGAGAAATCTCACACTTGGACTGGACCTAATGCCATTGATAGCGTTGATAGGACACACCCCATTTTTTCTAGCCGAGGCATACACCACTTTAGGGAAGATGATAGTCTTAAGGCACAAGTTGAGATATTAACTAGACAGATATGAACCTAATATCCAAAGATGGCAAGACTATACATGCAGTAGCCCAGCTAAAATCTCACGGGGTATGTTTTATGTGTAAAGGGAACTGACCATCTAGCCCAAGAATGTCTTGTATATGGTGAGATGAGGGGAACATATGAGGAATAATGCAATACCTTATGGATGTATAAGAAGCCTTATACATCATATTCAGATACCTATAATCCTAGTTGGGGGAACCATCTCAATCTTAGTTGGAAATAAGAGTCTTATCAGCCTACCCAGATATCATAACCCCCTCAAGCATCACAACCCAAAGGTTATAGTGCTCCCCAGTATCACACACATGTCGTTCCTAGGAATTCTTTAGAGGATACTGTACATGCATTTATAGAGGCCCAGAGCAAAACCCATCAAAGGTTTGAGTCACTGATAACTCAAGTAGTTGAGGATAATAAGGAGATAAAGAGTCAAGTATCTAAGTTGACCAATGCCCTGAGTGTGCAAGAACAAGGAAATTTCCATCTCAGGCTCAACCTAATCCACACGGGCAACACATGGCACAGGCTGATCATGAGACATCCAATGTAAAAGGTGTTAATGTCATATTCACTAGGAGTGGTAGAGAGCTAGGGATACAGGACACCCCAGGGTTTGGACACACCCGACCACTAGAGCAGGTTTGATTGGTCAACAACAAAAGCGGTAACTTCGTTCCATATAATTTTTATTATTATTATTTACTTATTTATTTTATTTTATTTAAATTTCAGTTTTAGTAGTTTTTGATTTTTTTGTTTTGTTTATTTTGTTTATTTTTTTTTTATGTTCATTGTTTCACTTGTGTTTTAATTGCATGCCTAGACGTAGAAATAGGTTTGGTAGATTTGTTAGGACTGAAGAAGAAACTCAAACTCGGAGAGTTTGTTTGACAATCTTTTTGCCACCCTCCACGTCTAGTGCACATATTATGAGTGAATATGAGAGACCACCCCTGAGGACTTTTGAGGAGTACCTCCACCCAACTCGCACAGCTACACCATCGTGTATCATGTTTCCTTATAATGCACCACATATAGATTTTAAGCCTGGAATGATACAGTATCTCCCAACCTTTCATGGTTTGGAGAACGTGAACCCTTATGTACACATTAGAGAGTTTGAAGAGGGTTTACCAACTTCCATGACCGTTTGGAACCATTGACACAATTAGACTTAAGTTCTTCCCATTTACCCTTAAGGATAGAGCTAAAAGCTGGTTATATTCTCTAAGACCTCGGTCAATAGGATCATGGGGCGAGATGACATAAACATTCTTTAACAAATACTTCCCACACCATAAGAAGAATGCCTTGAAAAGACAAATATTTACCTTATCCCAAAAGACAGTGAAACCCTTTATCAAACATGGGAGAGGTATACGGAGATGTTAGGGAGTTGTCCTCACCATGGATATGAGAGTTGGCGCTTAGTGAGCTATTTTATAACGGTTTAACCCATAGGGAGCGCCAATTAGTGGAGACAATGTGCAATGGTGAGTTCATCCGAAAGGACCATGATGAGACATTAGAGTACTTAAATGACCTAATTGAGAAATCTCACACTTGGACTGGACCTAATGCCATTGATAGCGTTGATAGGACACACCCCATTTTTTCTAGCCGAGGCATACACCACTTTAGGGAAGATGATAGTCTTAAGGCACAAGTTGAGATATTAACTAGACAGATATGAACCTTAATATCCAAAGATGGCAAGACTATACATGCAGTAGCCCAGCTAAAATCTCACGGGGTATGTTTTATGTGTAAAGGGAACTGACCATCTAGCCCAAGAATGTCTTGTATATGGTGAGATGAGGGGACATATGAGGAATAATGCAATACCTTATGGATGTATAAGAAGCCTTATACATCATATTCAGATACCTATAATCCTAGTTGGGGGAACCATCTCAATCTTAGTTGGAAATAAGAGTCTTATCAGCCTACCCAGATATCATAACCCCCTCAAGCATCACAACCCAAAGGTTATAGTGCTCCCCAGTATCACACACATGTCGTTCCGGAATTCTTTAGAGGATACTGTACATGCATTTATAGAGGCCCAGAGCAAAACCAATCAAAGGTTTGAGTCACTGATAACTCAAGTAGTTGAGGATAATAAGGAGATAAAGAGTCAAGTATCTAAGTTGACCAATGCCCTGAGTGTGCAAGAACAAGGAAAATTTCCATCTCAGGCTCAACCTAATCCACACGGGCAACACATGGCACAGGCTGATCATGAGACATCCAATGTAAAAGGTGTTAATGTCATATTCACTAGGAGTGGTAGAGAGCTAGGGATACAGGACACCCCCAGGGTTTGGACACACCCGACCACTAGAGCAGGTTTGATTGGTCAACAACAAAAGCGGTAACTTCGTTCCATATAATTTTATTATTATTATTTACTTATTTATTTTATTTTATTTAAATTTCAGTTTTAGTTTAGTTTTTTTTTTTGTTTGTTGTTTATTTTTTTATTTTTTTTTTATGTTCATTGTTTCACTTGTGTTTTAATTGCATGCCTAGACGTAGAAATAGGTTTGGTAGATTTGTTAGGACTGAAGAAGAAAACTCAAACTCGGAGAGTTTGTTTGACAATCTTTTTGCCACACCCTCCACGTCTAGTGCACATATTATGAGTGAATATGAGAGACCACCCCTGAGGACTTTTGAGGAGTACCTCCACCCAACTCGCACAGCTACACCATCGTGTATCATGTTTCCTCATAATGCACCACATATAGATTTTAAGCCTGGAATGATACAGTATCTCCCAACCTTTCATGGTTTGGAGAACGTGAACCCTTATGTACACATTAGAGAGTTTGAAGAGGTTTTACCAACTTTCCATGACCGGTTTGGAACCATTGACACAATTAGACTTAAGTTCTTCCCATTTACCCTTAAAGATAGAGCTAAAAGCTGGTTATATTCTCTAAGACCTCGGTCAATAGGATCATGGGGCGAGATGACATAAACATTCTTTAACAAATACTTCCCACACCATAAGAAGAATGCCTTGAAAAGACAAATATTTACCTTATCCCAAAAAGACAGTGAAACCCTTTATCAAACATGGTAGAGGTATACGGAGATGTTAGGGAGTTGTCCTCACCATGGATATGAGAGTTGGCGCTTAGTGAGCTATTTTTATAACGGTTTAACCCATAGGGAGCGCCAATTAGTGGAGACAATGTGCAATGGTGAGTTCATCGAAAGGACCATGATGAGACATTAGAGTACTTAAATGACCTAATTGAGAAATCTCACACTTGGACTGGACCTAATGCCATTGATAGCGTTGATAGGACACACCCCATTTTTTCTAGCCGAGGCATACACCACTTTAGGGAATGATAGTCTTAAGGCACAAGTTGAGATATTAACTAGACAGATATGAACCTTAATATCCAAAGATGGCAAGACTATACATGCAGTAGCCCAGCTAAAATCTCACGGGGTATGTTTTATGTGTAAAGGGAACTGACCATCTAGCCCAAGAATGTCTTGTATATGGTGAGATGAGGGGAACATATGAGGAATAATGCAATACCTTATGGATGTATAAGAAGCCTTATACATCATATTCAGATACCTATAATCCTAGTTGGGGGAACCATCTCAATCTTAGTTGGAAATAAGAGTCTTATCAGCCTACCCAGATATCATAACCCCCTCAAGCATCACAACCCAAAGGTTATAGTGCTCCCCAGTATCACACACATGTCGTTCCTAGGAATTCTTTAGAGGATACTGTACATGCATTTATAGAGGCCCAGAGCAAAACCAATCAAAGGTTTGAGTCACTGATAACTCAAGTAGTTGAGGATAATAAGGAGATAAAGAGTCAAGTATCTAAGTTGACCAATGCCCTGAGTGTGCAAGAACAAGGAAATTTCCATCTCAGGCTCAACCTAATCCACACGGGCAACACATGGCACAGGCTGATCATGAGACATCCAATGTAAAAGGTGTTAATGTCATATTCACTAGGAGTGGTAGAGAGCTAGGGATACAGGACACCCCCAGGGTTTGGACACACCCGACCACTAGAGCAGGTTTGATTGGTCAACAACAAAAGCGGTAACTTCGTTCCATATAATTTTTATTATTATTATTTACTTATTTATTTTATTTTATTTAAATTTCAGTTTTAGTTTAGTTTTGATTTTTTTGTTTTGTTTATTTTGTTTATTTTTTTTTATGTTCATTGTTTCACTTGTGTTTTAATTGCATGCCTAGACGTAGAAATAGGTTTGGTAGATTTGTTAGGACTGAAGAAGAAAACTCAAACTCGGAGAGTTTGTTTGACAATCTTTTTGCCACACCCTCCACGTCTAGTGCACATATTATGAGTGAATATGAGAGACCACCCCTGAGGACTTTTGAGGAGTACCTCCACCCAACTCGCACAGCTACACCATCGTGTATCATGTTTCCTCATAATGCACCACATATAGATTTTAAGCCTGGAATGATACAGTATATCCCAACCTTTCATGGTTTGGAGAACGTGAACCCTTATGTACACATTAGAGAGTTTGAAGAGGTTTTACCAACTTTCCATGACCGGTTTGGAACCATTGACACAATTAGACTTAAGTTCTTCCCATTTACCCTTAAGGATAGAGCTAAAAGCTGGTTATATTCTCTAAGACCTCGGTCAATAGGATCATGGGGCGAGATGACATAAACATTCTTTAACAAATACTTCCCACACCATAAGAAGAATGCCTTGAAAAGACAAATATTTACCTTATCCCAAAAAGACAGTGAAACCCTTTATCAAACATGGGAGAGGTATACGGAGATGTTAGGGAGTTGTCCTCACCATGGATATGAGAGTTGGCGCTTAGTGAGCTATTTTTATAACGGTTTAACCCATAGGGAGCGCCAATTAGTGGAGACAATGTGCAATGGTGAGTTCATCCGAAAGACCATGATGAGACATTAGAGTACTTAAATGACCTAATTGAGAAATCTCACACTTGGACTGGACCTAATGCCATTGATAGCGTTGATAGGACACACCCCATTTTTTCTAGCCGAGGCATACACCACTTTAGGGAAGATGATAGTCTTAAGGCACAAGTTGAGATATTAACTAGACAGATATGAACCTTAATATCAAAGATGGCAAGACTATACATGCAGTAGCCCAGCTAAAATCTCACGGGGTATGTTTTATGTGTAAAGGGAACTGACCATCTAGCCCAAGAATGTCTTGTATATGGTGAGATGAGGGGAACATATGAGGAATAATGCAATACCTTATGGATGTATAAGAAGCCTTATACATCATATTCAGATACCTATAATCCTAGTTGGGGGAACCATCTCAATCTTAGTTGGAAATAAGAGTCTTATCAGCCTACCCAGATATCATAACCCCCTCAAGCATCACAACCCAAAGGTTATAGTGCTCCCCAGTATCACACACATGTCGTTCCTAGGAATTCTTTAGAGGATACTGTACATGCATTTATAGAGGCCCAGAGCAAAACCAATCAAAGGTTTGAGTCACTGATAACTCAAGTAGTTGAGGATAATAAGGAGATAAAGAGTCAAGTATCTAAGTTGACCAATGCCCTGAGTGTGCAAGAACAAGGAAAATTTCCATCTCAGGCTCAACCTAATCCACACGGGCAACACATGGAACAGGCTGATCATGAGACATCCAATGTAAAAGGTGTTAATGTCATATTCACTAGGAGTGGTAGAGAGCTAGGGATACAGGACACCCCCAGGGTTTGGACACACCCGACCACTAGAGCAGGTTTGATTGGTCAACAACAAAAGCGGTAACTTCGTTCCATATAATTTTTTATTATTATTATTTACTTATTTATTTTATTTTATTTAAATTTCTGTTTTAGTTTAGTTTTGATTTTTTGTTTTGTTTATTTTGTTTATTTTTTTTATGTTCATTGTTTCACTTGTGTTTTAATTGCATGCCTAGACGTAGAAATAGGTTTGGTAGATTTGTTAGGACTGAAAAAGAAAACTCAAACTCGGAGAGTTTGTTTGACAATCTTTTTGCCACACCCTCCACGTCTAGTGCACATATTATGAGTGAATATGAGAGACCACCCCTGAGGACTTTTGAGGAGTACCTCCACCCAACTCGCACAGCTACACCATCGTGTATCATGTTTCCTCATAATGCACCACATATAGATTTTAAGCCTGGAATGATACAGTATCTCCCAACCTTTCATGGTTTGGAGAACGTGAACCCTTATGTACACATTAGAGAGCATTATTAGATTTAGGTGCTAGTGTTAATCTCATGCCATATTTGATCTATAAGGAGCTAGGGCTTGGAGAGATTAAACCTACATCAATGGTTTACAGTTAGCTGATGACTCTACCAGAACACCGCGGGGAGTAGTTGAGGATGTTTTATTTCAAATTGATAAGTTCTACTACCCTGTTGATTTTCTAATTTTAGATACTCAATCTGTGGTTAACACTGAGTCAAAATTCCACTTATCTTAGGTAGACATTTTCTTGCTACAGCTAATGCTCTTATCAATTGCAAGAACAGTCTCATGAAGTTAACATTTGGAAACATGACACTGGAAGTGAATATCTCCATGTTGAGAAACAACCACGAGAAGATGACGAGTGCCACTTATATATCATGCTAGACACAGTCTTACCGGAGACAGCCTATGCACAATATGAATCTAACCCTCCCAAACTGGACCTGATCCCAAAGAACCGTAAAAAGAGAAAATGAGAGTTAGTGCTCACTTGAAGATGATACATGGGAAGTTAAAAAGAATGTGGAACCAACTTTTCCATATGTGCAGTCTAAAATTTCAACAATCACCAAACCCTGGGGGGTCAATGATAAAAATACTACAGCTGGACAAAAATTCATTTTCATGTCTTACTCACCATGTCTGCCGAAGAAAAAGAACATGTGACTATTTGGTCCGCTATTTGGAAGCCATAATGACAAATTGGGTGATTGCGTCTGGCTGAAGACATTAACTTAGCGCTAGCTGGGAGGCAACCATTGCATCTATTTTATTTTATTTTATTACTTGTTTTTGTTTGCATGAGTATTTATGCAAGTGTTAATGCAACCTACACAGCCACACAACTAAAGTCATACCAGTAGAAACCTGATCAACTCCATGTCTGGTAGTGTTGTTCCTTAATCCGGTTACGTTATATTTATCTTACATTGAGGACAATGCAAGTTTTAAGTGTGGGGGTGTATGCATGCACATGATAATACTTGTTATAAAAAAATTTATTTGTTTTTAGTCCTTAATAGTAAAGCATGAATCCAATGATGAATATTGTTTGCTTTAGGGTGAAATCTTAGAAACGATAAGTTCTTTAATGTACTTTTATCTGATGCATTGAGTAATTGATCTTGGTTAGACTCGTAAGCACTTAACTATAGGTTTTTAGCAGTGAAAACCTAGGTAGTTGGCAAAGTGACTAGCAGTGAAAGCAACAAAATCCCCAAAATTTGACTCAAAGCCGTGAGCACCTCCAAAGGGGGGGTTTGTGCATTTTGTCATTTCATGCATCAAAACACATCAAGATGTAATCCAATGATCATGAAACTTTATATGCATCATATACACACACAAATATACAACATATATGAAAACCCCAAATTTGGAATTAGTTAAGAACCCTAATTTTTTCAATTTCCACCAATTGGACAAATTAGACCAATACATTAAATCAATTACTCAATCATCATTCTTCCATCCAATCCAAGTCTCAACACAATGAAACAACACAAGATAAAATCTAGGTCATTTAAGATGGGTCAATAACTCTAGATTAGCAACATGGTTTCAAAAACCTTAAAAAGAAAGTTTACAACTACAATAGTCACAACCTTCCTTCACACATACATGCTCAACACTTATATCAAACTTCCATCAACAAACACAGAGAAATAAGGAAAGAATAATCTAAGAACATCACATGTTGAAGCCTAGAACCTAAGGACAATTTCCTCTCTAATAGCAAGTTTGAAAAACTTACTAAATTCCAAGTTATCTTTAATCTTTCTTTCTTTCTCAAGCTTTCTTTAAGTTTCTTCAATGGAGTTTCTTTTAGTAAAAAGTGTATTAGGTTATTTGTAAAGTGAAATGAAAATCAATATATACTTGTTCCATTTTGCCTTTGGCCGAAAATGACCAAGCCAAATACAAGTCAATTAATTTCATTTTCATTTCAACCAAATTTAGTCAACTTGCATAAATATCTTATTAACACTTTATTAGATATTTAATTAAGTCAACAAAAGCAACTAACATCATTTACTTTAAATATCCTAATGTAAGATATTTATATTTTAATTAATTTAATCATTTAACAATTAAATAATCAATTAATTAATCAAATACAAATATATTAAATATATGTATAATATTTACATTAAATATTAAAAACATATATTCATTTAGGATATAAGTCAAATAACTCATTTTGACTATTAATTAATGTGTATTTAAATTAATCAAGTATTAAATGTAAATACACAATAATTAGGCAAATGACTATCTAGTCCTTTTAGCACGTATCTTGCGTTTAACCTTTAAACGACTTTATAAATAATCAATATTATTTATTAATGTTGCTCTAGTGCTCTACGAGTATGTTTCATTATTGAGACTCTCTAGATTCAGGTATATCCATCACGAAATCTAATTTCGTGTCCATAATCTATCCACCC
The DNA here is from genome assembly GCA_019454045.1 of Zanthoxylum bungeanum. NCBI lineage: Eukaryota > Viridiplantae > Streptophyta > Magnoliopsida > Sapindales > Rutaceae > Zanthoxylum > Zanthoxylum bungeanum. The sequence continues at coordinate 22,260 of SKCR01050429.1, forward strand.
GTAGATTATGACGATCACGGATAATCTCGTTGAACCATACAGGTCGAGGTCAGGGCAAATGTATAATTCCTCTGTCACAGGTATCCGGATAAATCCCAGAGATATAGATGTAAACGTCAAATCTCTATCGGGATTATCCAGTCGACTTTTCTATTAGCAATCTCAAAAGAATGTTTAGAACTAGCTTCTAAACTTTACCACGGGCCCATGGTTTTATCTGATTGCTAATCATATGGACTACCTATGCTCTGATACACAGAACTGACGGATCCTATCTTGATACACATAGGACACCCTGAGGATCTGTCTACACCCAACGAACAGGCGGAGGTCTGATCTAAATAGATCGGTGACGTGACTGCCGTCTAAGTGTAGAAGATGTCTCATGTGCCCACAATGGCATCTCAAGTCTAAGAATCACAAGTGCTACTCAACCCAAGAAGATTCTTATTGACGCTGGTGTACCATCCATTAAGAATCTTCGGTGAGTCGTTCAGTGTTTATCCGCTATAAACACCTAAACGTCTATACTAGTCTCCAAGACTAATGGTTCATTGAGAAACCATTGGAATCATATAATCCAGTATACGACATGTACCGGTCTCAACGGGTTTACTATACTGACTAAGTAGTGTAAACCTTGACCAGAAACTGTCTGAGAATGACAACGTCATGATACTTCTCAATGTTCGTTGCGACGCTTTTGCAACTGTATCATGACTAATCATTCTCGGGTCATTACGTCTTTACAATATAGAAAGATAGATTATATTATAGAAACTGCATATATTATTCATAATAATAATGTTTTACCGAAGTATTTAACAGAAATACAACCGGGAATTGGCGCTCTGAGCACCAACCCCAACAAAATCTCCCACTTGCTATAGTGCCAATATCGATTGTATCTAATACCCATCGACTCCACGTGTTTATCAAACAGCTTCGGAGGTATGGCCTTCGTCAGCGGGTCTGCTACATTATCTTCACTCGGTACCTTGCACACGACAATATCCCCTCGCGACACGATCTCTCGAATGATGTGGTACTTGCGTTGCACATGCTTCGACTTCTGATGCGCCCTCGGTTCCTTTGCTTGCGTAATGGCTCCAGTATTATCACAGTATAACGGAATCGCATTCTCGATACTTGGGACAACTCCCAATTCTGTGATAAAGTTCTTTATCCACACAGCCTCTTTTGCAGCTTCAGAAGCTGCAATATATTCCGCCTCAGTGGTGGAATCAGCTTTCGATCCCTGTTTGGAACTCTTCCAATAAACTGCACCTCCGTTAAGGGTAAAGACAAATCCAGATGTAGACTTTCTATCATCGGGATTCGATTGGAAATCGGAGTCTGTATACCCATTAACCTACAGTTCGTTTCCTCCATAAACTATTAACTTATCCTTAGTACCTTTAAGATACTTTAGGATATGTTTAATGGCCATCCAATGGTCATTACCTGGATTGGACTGATATCGACTAGTTACGCTAACATCAAAACTGATATCAGGCCTCGTACATAACATGGCATACATTATGCTACCCAAACATGAAGCATAAGGTTGGTTAGAATTCTAACCTTCTCATCTTCTGTTTGTGACACATCTTCTTGGAAAGATGAATCCCATGTCTGAACGGTATGTTTGCTGTCTTACAGTTACCAAAGCTATACCGTTCCAAGATCTTATCTACGTACGTTGATTGGGATAACCCAATCAGTCTCCTTGTCTATCTCTATAGAGTTTTTATCCCTAAAATATAGGAAGTTTCTCCCAGGTCCTTCATGGAGAAATTCTTACAGAGGTACACTTTGACGCCTTGCAACATACCTAAATCATTCCCAATGATTAGGATGTCATCAACATATAGGACTAAAAATACGACCATGCTCCCACTGGCCTTCTGATACACACATGATTCTTCCGAATTCTTGAGAAAACCTGACGATCTAATAATCTCATCGAATCGAAGATTCCAACTTCGTGAAGCTTGTTTAAGTCCATAAATGGACTTCTTAAGCTTACATACCATACCCAGGTTTCACTGGACGTGAAACCTTCCGGATGTTCCATATAGATTTCTTCATCAAGAAATCCATTTAGAAAAGCCGTTTTGACATCCATTTGCCAAATCTCGTAGTCATGATACGCAGCTATAGAAAGCAAAATCCGGATAGACTTAAGCATTGCTACCGGCGGCGAAAAAGTTTCATCGTAGTCGACGCCAGGTCGCTGCGTGTAACCTTTTACTACCAGTCGGGCCTTGTAAGTTTCAACCTTACCGTCAGGCCTGCGCTTTCTTTTGTAAACCCATTACAACCGATAGGAACAATTCCTTCGGGAAGCGGAATCAAGTCCCAAACTTGATTTTCATGCATTGAGTCTATCTCGGATTTCATGGCACTTTGCCATTTCACGTAGTCGATGTCCAACATCGATTCTCTATAGGTGAAATGATCTGTCTCTTCAACTAAGAGAACATCCAGACTATTTTCTTGTATCAAATACAAGCGTTCAGGAGGTCTAGATACCCTTTCCGACCTACGGAGTGTGTGAGTTGAAGGTCCTTCATCTACTTGAACTTCAGGTTCCTCCGTTGGCTCGTTGTTTTCAGGTTGGACTTCATCAAGCTCAACCTGTCTATGATTACCACCTTTTGACAAAAATTCTACTTCTAGAAATTTTGCGAAGCGAGCTACGAACACATTTCGATGCTCGGTATCATAGAACAGATATCCCCTCGTATTCGAAGGATATCCAACAAACCTAAACTTTTGCCCTCGAGGCGAAAGCTTATCTTGCTGAGTCACCCTGACATAGGCAGGACAACCCCAAACCTTAATATAATTAAGATTTGGTCTCCTACCGAACATATCTGATACGGTGTCGTAGGAACAGCCTTTGAAGGAATCTTATTCAAAAGATGTGCGGCTGTTAAGAGAGAGTAACCCCATAAGTAATAGGGAAAATCTGTGAAACTCAACATCGATTGGACCATATCCAATAAAGTCTGATTTCTCCTTTCAGATACACCATTGTGCTGTGGTGTACCTAGAGGAGTATATTGAGCGAGAATCCCATTCTCCTTCATATAATCCATGAACTCACCACTCATATATTCACCGCCTCGATCTGATCGAAGGCATTTAATATATTTACTACAGTTTGTTTTTCTACTTCATTTCGGAACTCTTTGAACTTTTCAAAGGTTTCCGATTTATGTCGCATCAAATACCATAACCGTACCGTGACAAATCATCGGTAAAGGTAATGAAGTACGAATAACCACTGTGAGCAGTTTGACTTAGTTGACCACATACATCAGAATGTACGAGTTCCAGTAAGTTAGTGGGCGCGTGTCCAACACCAGAAAATGGGGCTTTGGTCATCTTACCCTGAATACATGATTCACAAGTTGGATAGGATTCAATGGTAAGATCTGATATCAAACCATTCCTAACCATTGGGTAAGGCGTTTAACGCCAATGTGACCAAGTCTCATATGCCAAAGTTCAGTATTATTAATTACAGGTAAACTACGTTTATTAACTCCAGTATTTAATATATCTTTTGAAGTTTGCAATGTATAATGACCATGCTGGTTTGGACAACAAAGGATATGAATATTATTTTTATCATATAAATACAAAGAAATATTCTTAATATTAATAAAAAGCCTTTTGTATCTAATACAAAAAGTGATATAATATTTGCGACACATCCCGGTACAAAATGACAGTCACATAACAAAAGTGTCCCATTCGGCAATGAGATCTCGCATACTCTCACTGCAACTGCATCCAAAGAGTCTCCACTCCCGAACCGCAACTGCATCTCTCCAGGCTTCAGTTTCCTACTTTCCTTCAGCACCTGCAACGAATTGCAAATGTGAATGGGACAAGCAGAATCTAAAATCCAGCTGGATGTAACGGCTTCACAAGCCAAAGATAAATCAATAAATGGAAAAATAAAAGTACCTGATGTAGAAGCTCTGTCTCTCCTCACTTGGGCAATGTAATCAGGACAGTTCCATTTCCAGTGCCCGACTTTGCCGCAGTGGTGGCATTTGTCTTCAGAAGCCCTTTTGGGCTTTGCAATCTTCGCCTGTTGTTGAGGACCAAAAACCTTCTTCTTCTTGTCTTTCTTGTTCTTTCCCTTGGACCATCCTTGGGAAGAAGCTGAAAGAGAAGTAGTTCTAGGAGGGCGAGTCGGTAGTCCCTTCTTAAGGACCCCTTCTGCCGTGAGCAACATCCTATGTAGCTCCTGGTAGGTACAGACAGTCCCGTGCATGTTGAAGTACATCACGAACTGGCGAAATGAAGCTGGTAGTGAACCAAGAATGACACTCCTACCGAGAATGTCATTCAAGATGAGACTATGTTGCCTCAATTGATCGATCAAATCGATCATCTGAAGAACATGTGGGCTAACACTCTGTCCCTCATCCAGACGCGCATGGAACAGTTCCATGGCGACTTTGTGAACAATCACTTGTTCCTGGTTCTCAAACGTTTGTCTCAATCGCGTCATCATACTATAGGAATCTAACATACCATAGTACTGTTGCTTGAGTTTCGGAGACAGTGAACTAAGGATGTATGATTTAACCCTTAAATCATCATCCTTCCAAGTTTCAAAAACTTGGCGTTCCTCCTCCGAAGCATCCGCACCCACTGCAAGGGGCAACAGACCCTCAAGAACATAACCCAGCTTTTCGGAATCGAGGACAATCCTCAAATCCAATTCCCAGTCTGCAAAGTTCTCAGTGCCTTTCAGTTTGTTTGCATCAAGCATACGCGCAAACTGATTTGTGGATTGTGCCGCCATCGCCAATCTATCATATAGATCACGAAAAACGGTTAGCAGAAATAAAGCAGTTTCATATAATATCAAAAGCATAAACTAGATCATGGATTTTTAATCTAATATACCCCTCCCACTAAATCATGCAATACTGTAATCCCAAAACAGAATACAATATTTAATAATTAAATTAAATACTAATAGAGTGAAAAGTGATCCCGTGAATATATTTCGGCTCACACGCAGAGGCACGGTCTCGCCTACACATATTCATCAGTAGACAACTCATTTGTCAATCATTCACTAATGACTCCTAAGTATCCGGTCCTGGCCGTTTCTCGTTGTCGCTGCGAAGGCAGGCCCACAAGGAGACGTACCAAGGTTAAACTCGTCAATGATAAACTCAAGTTACTTACGTAATCCTGACAGCTAGGGCACGTTCAGAATTCCGCTTTTACTTGAATTTACCTAGTATCTGATATACATCCGGTATAAATAATCTTTATCGGCTACATCCTCACAGCAGAGGCACGGTCTCGGATGTAGTCACAAAGAAGTATTCATAAACCGTATTGACAAGACGGACCATATAACATGCATCAAATACAAAATTACATTCAAACCTTATTAATTAGGGATTTTCCGCTAAGTGTCATACACCCTAAATCTAACCAATTTAGATCCTAATAAGCATGCATAAAGTCAAGAAAACATGATTAAACATTGATTCAATGAAGGCTAATCATTTTAGGTGGCTTAGAATCAGACTCGCTCTGATACCATTTTGTTGGGGTTTTAGGGGGTGAATCCGGTAACGCAGCGGAAGCGGTGAAAATCCGAATTTTCAGATTTCAAAATTTTTTCTCGGATTAATTAAATAAACATATTTATTTAACATTTCAATAATCAAATTATGAAAATAAATTCAATAAATCATATTTAAGTGAATTTACCGAAATACCCTTACTTTGTATTTTTGTCCGAAATTGATCCAATCAATTTTGAATGATTCTAAATCATTTCCAAGATGAACTTATGATGTTCAAAATATCAAAACACCAAAAGCAACAAAATCCCCAAAATTTGACTCAAAGCCGTGAGCACCTCCAAAGGGGGGGTTTGTGCATTTTGTCATTTCATGCATCAAAACACATCAAGATGTAATCCAATGATCATGAAACTTTATATGCATCATATACACACACAAATATACAACATATATGAAAACCCCCAAATTTGGAATTAGTTAAGAACCCTAATTTTTTCAATTTCCACAAATTGGACAAATTAGACCAAATACATTAAATCAATTACTTCAATCATCATTCTTCCATCCAATCCAAGTCTCAACACAATGAAACAACTCAAGATAAAATCTAGGTCATTTAAGAGTGGGTCAATAACTCTAGATTAGCAACATGGTTTCAAAAACCTTAAAAAGAAAGTTTACAACTACAATAGTCACAACATTCCTTCACCATACATGCTCAACACTTCTATCAAACTTCCATCAACAAAAACACAAAGAAATAAGGAAAGAAATAATCTAAGAACATCACATGTTGAAGCCTAGAACCTAAGGAACAATTTCCTCTCTAATAGCAAGTTTGAAAAACTTACTAAATTCCAAGTTATCTTTAATCTTTCTTTCTTTCTCAAGCTTTCTTTAAGTTTCTTAATGGAGTTTCTTTTAGTAAAAGTGTATTAGGTTATTTGTAAAGTGAAATGAAAAACAATATATACTTGTTCATTTTGCTTTGGCCGAAAATGACCAAGCCAAATACAAGTCAATTAATTTCATTTTCATTTCAACCAAATTTAGTCAACTTGCATAAATATCTTATTAACACTTTATTAGATATTTAATTAAGTCAACAAAAGCAACTAACATCATTTACTTTAAATATCCTAATGTAAGATATTTACATTTTAATTAATTTAATCATTTAACAATAAATAATCAATTAATTAATCAAATACAAAATATTAAATATATGTATAATATTTACATTAAATATTAAAAACATATATTCATTTAGGATATAAGTCAAATAACTCATTTTGACTATTAATTAATGTGTATTTAAATTAATCAAGTATTAAATGTAAATACACAATAATTAGGCAAATGACTATCTAGTCCTTTTAGCACGTATCTTGCGTTTAACCTTTAAACGACTTATAAATAATCAATATTATTTATTAATGTTGCTCTAGTGCTCTACGAGTATGTTTCATTATTGAGACTCTCTAGATTCAGGTATATCCGTCACGAAATCTAATTTCGTGTCCATAATCTATCCACCCGTAGATTATGACGATCACAGATAATCTCGCTGAACCATACAGGTCGAGGTCAGGGCAAATGTATAATTCCTCCGTCACAGGTATCCGGATAAATCCCAGAGATATAGATGTAAACTTCAAATCTCTATCGGGATTATCCAGTCGACTTTTCTATTAGCAATCTAAAAGAATGTTTAGAACTAGCTTCTAAACTTTACCACGGGCCCATGGTTTTATCTGATTGCTAATCATATGGACTACCTATGCTTTGATACACAGAACTGACGGATCCTATCTTGATACACATAGGACACCCTGAGGATCTGTCTACACCCAACGAACAGGCGGAGGTCTGATCTAAATAGATCGGTGACGTGACTGCCGTCTAAGTGTAGAAGATGTCTCATGTGCCCACAATGGCATCTCAAGTCTAAGAATCACAAGTGCTACTCAACCCAAGAAGATTCTTATTGACGCTGGTGTACCATCCATTAAGAATCTTCGGTGAGTCGTTCAGTGTTTATCCGCTATAAACACCTACACGTCTATACTAGTCTCCAAGACTAATGGTTCATTGAGAAACCATTGGAATCATATAATTCCAGTATACGACATGTACCGGTCTCAACGGGTTTACTATACTGACCAAGTAGTGTAAACCTTGACCAGGAACTGTCTGAGAATGATAACGTCATGATACTTCTCAATGTCCGTTGCGACGCTTTTGCAACTGTATCATGACTAATCATTCTCGGGTCATTACGTCTTTACCATATAGAAAGATAGATTATATTATAGAAACTGCATATATTATTCATAATAATAATGTTTTACAGAAGTATTTAATAGAAATACAACCGGTAATTGGCGCTCTGAGCACCAACCCCAACACTACATACTCAGCCTCCATGGTGGAGTCAGCAATACAAGATTGCTTTAGCTCCTCCACTCAATGGCCTCACCATTTAGGGTAAACCACTGATCAAGATGTTGATTTCCTATAATCAACATCCGTCTAAAAATTAGAGTATGTATATCCTCTGAGGATCATATCTCGCACATGACAAGCATATAATTTCTCGTTCTCTTAAGATAATTGAGAATGTGTTTCACAGCCACCCAATGATCTAATAATAGGTTAGACTGAAACCTACTGACTGCTCCAACTGTAAAATAGATGTTCGGTCTCGCGCATAACATAGTATATATGAGTCTGCCAATTGCTGAGACATATGAGATATGTCTCATTTCCTCAACTCATTGAAGTGTCTTAGGAGACTGTTCCATTGACAAATGAATTCCATATCGATAAGGAAAATTACCTTTCTAGGAATTCTGCATCCCGAATTGTACAAGAACCTTGTCGATATAGGATGTCTGAGACATATATAACAGTCGTCTATTGCGATCCAGAAGAATTTGGATTCCTAGTACATAACCGGCCTCTCCCAGTTCTTTCATTTAGAATTGGTTAACTTGCTAGTATTTCACGTCCGATAATATTTTTACTTCATTACCAATGAGTAAAATATCATCGACATAAAAATGAGAAAAACCATACTTCCGTTAATGACGCGCTTGTATACACAAGACTCATCGACGTTCTGCTCAAAATTATAAGACTTTATCATGGTATCAAATCTTATATTCCAAGATCGAGATGGCTGCTTAAGTCTATAAATGGACCTTTGCAGCTTGCAAACCTTTTGATCTTGATCTTGGGCTATGAACCCCTCTAGTTGTACCATATAGATACACTTATCAAGATTGCCATTCAAGAATACAATCTTGACATCCATCTGTCAAAGCTCATAGTTATGATATGTGACGATAGAGAGAAGAGTGCAGATGGATTTAAGCATGGCTACTGACGAGAAAGTCTCATAATAGTCGACTCCCTCTTTCTGGGTAGAACCCTTGGTCACTAGCCTAGCCTTGGAGGTTTGTACCTTCCTATCTGCTTCCCTATTTCTCTTGTAAATCCCCTTACAACTTATAGGTTTTACCCCCATCAAGTTAGTCTACAAGTTCCCAGACTGAGTTGGAGTACATTGACTCCATCTCGAGGTTCATGACTTTTAGTCATTACTCTTTATCAGAATAATCTATTGCACTATGATAGGTCAATGGATCATCTACACCATCACTGGATACAATAACTCGTGCCTCTCCAACTCTTAGATAACGATCAGGCTATCGTACAACCCCCCACTATGTCTAAATGGTAGATCATTCTGACATACTTGCATTAGACGCTCAAATGTCGAAGTTGCTATGTTTCTATCAACTATTGTTGAAGATGGTGTACTGGTTGAACCACATGTAACTCATTGAGTAATATTGTACTTCAAGATTTGAACTACCTCATATAGTCATCCTCAAGAAACGTAGCATTTATCGATACAAATACTTTATTATCTTTTGGACTATAAAAGAATCCACCACTAGTCTCCTTAGGATAGCCTACAAATAGGTACACTTGAGAACGTGGCTCCAACTTTTTACTCTTATTCTTCAGCACATATGCTGGACACCCCCATATACGAAAATGTCGTAAACTAGCTTTATGACCACTCCCAACTCTAAGAGAGCCTTAGGAACATACTTATATGGAACTACATTAATTATATACATGTTTTTTGCAACACATATCCCCGAATGAACTAGGTAGTGAACTGTAACTAAACATATATCTCATCATGTCTAGTAGGTTTTGATTTCTCCTCTATGTAATACCATTCTACTGTGGTGTTCCAGGTGTTGTGAGATTGGATACTATCCCATGCTCAACCAAGAATTCCTCGAAATCACTATCAAGGTATTATCCTCCATGATCCGATCGTATTACCTAATTGGTTTGAACTTTTCAAAGGTATCTGACTTGTGTTGCATTAGGTAAATATACCAATATCTAGAATAATTATTAATAAATATGACGAAGTATTCATAACCTCATGGGCTCTTAAATTCATCGATCCACAAAAATCTGATTGTATTAGCTTAAGTGGTTGAGACGATGCGTGAGACTCAAATGAATGGAGAAAAACCTGGCACGTCACTTCTTCTTCCAGCGACGCGTGAGAAGATGTCTGATGTCTATTGCTGGCATGCTCAGTTTCATTGGAAAGCTGATGGAGGTGGCTACTTGAAGGTTTGGCACGTGTGGCTGAAAAATGTATGATGGCAACGGTGGAGTTGGTCAAAGTTCCGACTGTGAGAGAAATGAGAGATAGAGAAATTGTAAAGAGAGAATAAAATTTCCAAATTGAGGAGATAGAGACACTGGATTTATAATCCATTAGGCCACATGTCAGCACACCATTGGGTCACATGTCATCCTACCATTAGCCATTTGTCATATGATTTCTAGGGCCATGTGTCACGCATCAACGGTGCCATCTGTCACGCATCAATGGTGGGCAAAGGTGGCTGACTAAGGTGCGATGGCAACGGTGGAGTTGGTCAAAGTTTCGGCAGTGAGAAAGATGAGAGAGAGAAATTGAAAAGAGAGAGAACAAAATTTCCAAATGGAGGAGAGAGAGAGAGACTGAATTTATAAACCATTAAGCCACGTGTCAGCCCACCATTAGGTCACGTAGCATCCCACCATTGGCCATTTGTCACCTGATTATTGGGGCCATGTGACATGTATCAACGGTGCCACGTGTCACACATCAACGGTGCCACGTGTCACGCATCAACGGTGCCACGTGTCATATAACAAGACTGTCATTTGTCATCTCATGGAAAATTTTCCCTAGCCCCCCAAACTTTTGTAGAATTACATTTTCAGTCAAATTTTCAAAAATTCTTGATTTTAGTCCATACAAATATTTGTAATTTTGTCCTAAAACTCTGATTTCATATCAATTTAGTCCATACTTTAAAAAGTCAAAGTTTAGATTTTTAGACCTCATTTTTAGGGAAAAGGCCAAACGATCCTTACCAAAATTTAAGGTCATTACAGGCGAACTATACATAATCTATTCAATTGCTTATGACACTAAAGTAACCATATATTATTGCATGGTGGCGAACAATTAGAGGATTGAGAAATAAGTACGTATGTTTCTCTTTAAATATGAAGTACAATAAAAGTTGTATTGAAAGACTATAAGCTTAGAAATAATATTATGTCAAAAGTAATTGGTGCAAACTCGCAGTGCATTAAGAAATTACCTTTATGAATCGAGAACCAAACAAGTCAAATCCATGGATAGGAAATGACTGTGATGTGATGAATTTCATATCTTGGTATATGGTATGTCATCATAAGAAATATGAAACCTGAGACTAGAAAGGATTCAATAGCCTTTAACTATTACAAAATTGAAATGAGACCATGTTATTATGTGTTTCATGTAGGCTTATTAAGGGCATAACATGTAAAACCCGGTAATCTTGACGACTATTACGCTAAGGAAGGTATGATACATGATGTAAATCATATTCAAGCATGTACGTGCTCACAAATTACCTTTCAAGTATTCGATAATTCCTCGCAGTTCCGATACAGAATTCATTCTAAGATTATATTCAGATAGCCCGTGGTAATTGGGCCATAATATTTTAATACAATATCTAATTTTTATGAAATTTAAATCATCGGAAAGCTAAGACCGAGACCTACAACTTTCGTGTTGGACATTTATCAAAATTCGATTCAGAAATGGGTCAAAAATACAGCTCAAAAATTTGGATGAATAGTACCGAGGACTAATCTAGAGAATTCTCAACGTTTCTCAAAGTTTCTAAATATTTCTTCACTAAATCATTTACAAATAGCCCCTAGTATAAAAAGGGACACTATTCAATCATCCCTAATATTGAGAGAGAGAGAATGAGAAAACGTGAGAGAAGAATATAGGAGAAGAAATGAAGAATGGGAAGCCATTTCCTCACATAAACTTAAAAGGAAACAAATGCAAGTTACCCCACAACAAGCTAGGAAGAAGGATATCAAGCCTAAAAGACTTGAAATAAGAAGGAAATCAAGTGAAATGAAGTAAGAAAATCTTGACCCAAAATTTGAATTGTGGAATTTTAATGGTGTGATGCTATGTTTGAGTTATTGGTATACTATGGAATGCATTTAGGTGGATAATGGACAAGGAAATTGATTGTGTTATGAAATGCCTAATTTTTGGAAATCCTAGATGTTGAGCTAAAATAAGGGTGATGAGATTAAATAGTGGCTTTGATGATTATATATTGATATATGATGTGTGAATAAGAAAGTCAAAAGAGTTGTTTGTGTAAGCGTTGTTGTGTGGAAGTATTAAAAATACATTGGGATAAAATAGACATTGAAGATGTGTTGGGGCCCGGAAACATGCGAACGTCGCGACGCCAGCAGGATAGAGTCACGACGCGTAAGAATCAGAGGCTCACTGCCTCGAGCATGGTCTTATGAACGTCGTGAAGCTCAGCATTTGACGTCATGACACGTGAGAAACAGAGGATGTGTCTGGGGTCTGATCTGATGGGTGTCGTGACATGTAGCTTCTAGTATCGCGACACTAAACAAAACATGCTCTCTGTCTGGCTCTGCTTGCATGGGCATCGCAATGTGCTAGACCTAGCATCATGACGCGAGATAAAAATAATCATTTTCCACTTCATAATCATCATAGGAAGTTAGAGGGCACCCAAAAAGTTTCGTATACGGCATGAATAAGAATCCACTACATATATGATCATAATTAACTTCCTAGTGTAAATATGCTAACCAATCTCAAATACATAACGTATTCATTTTCCGTAGGAGACTCCCCAGTCGCATCCAGGAATCAAGGGCCTTATAGATTAATCAGTGAGTGTACCATTTTCTCAAACTGGTTTTATTTAATTATTTTCATATCAAACTTACTTTTAAAACACATAGAGCATTACCCAGATTTATTTCAAGTTTTTTAAGAAAGTGCAAGTTTCAGAAAGATAAGTTTTATTACAGTTGTTTTATGAATGATGATGTTTTTAGAAAGATTGATTTTCAAAGCTTGAGTTTTATGATTTTTGGAGGCATGGGGAAAAACCCACCTCAGATGTAACTTGACACAGAAATGGAATTGACAAATACATATATCATATGCACATGCAGTTCAGGACTAGAGATGACAGATGCCCCTAGATCCCATATTCTAAGTCAGGAGGGTAGCATAGATCTGCACCCCCGCTTCAGTTTTGTGGCTTAGGGGACGGCGAGACGTAACGCCCTAAGACCACCAAATTTTACGTATGGTAGAACAACGAGACATAACGCCCCCATGAGCCAGATATTCAAATACAAATTTTATTTCAAATATAGATTTCTCAGAAACAGATTTTCAGAAGCGGATTTTCAGAAACAAAATTTTCGGGAGGATTATGAAAGAATTTTACCTCGACCATGAGAGGCTATGAATATTGAAATTTATCTTCTTGGGGGTGGGCTTTCATCGCTCCGGGGAGCTGATCTGACTGAAAAGGAAGGCCGAATCCTTTCTTTCTCTCGGTCTCACCCAGAAAGAGAGACGACTTAGCCAAAAAAAGTGAGCGCCCTCATAAGCTATAAAGGCGAGCCTTATTTTTTTAGTAAAATAAAGCTTTGGCTTCCTAAAGACTAAAGAAATGGATCAAAAAAAGGGTATTGGAATAATTCAAAGCTGTCAAAACCGTGAAAGGTCATCTTTCCTCTAGTCCCGAAAACCATAAGATAAGATTGCCAATTGATCGTACGAGTAAGAATCCTTAGATTAGAACAACGCCGGTAGAGATCCATGTAAGTTAAAAAGGTATACTCGTGAGGTTGAAGACATTCAAGAGTTGACAGAAGTACTAGTATGAACAGTAAGATTAAATGGCACAGTGGTAGCCTATAGTAAGAGCAGAGAGCAGGGTTCTAGAAAGTAGCTAATAAGAATGAACCATCACTTGCCTTGACAGTATAGGATTTGGAAATAAAAAAGAAGGGTACGGAAATAGACAAGGGAGTTCAGTACACTTAGTGACATAGGTAATATAGCTTGATGACAGCAACGTAAATGGAAACTTCAGAATAGTTGGTAAAAGTTATGAAACCCTAAGATAAGGAAGAGTCTATGCAGATTCCAACAGAATGAATGTTAAATTTTCTTTCCAGTAGCTATACTCTAGTAAGTATATGGATATCTAACTAGACATGTGAGCATGTATGCACCCCAACTTAGAGCCCAGTAAGAAGTTAAATAAGTAAAGAAGTGTGTCTGATAGGATGGACAGATTTCGAGATAGTAAGATAACCGAACCAAGAAGTTCAATAGAACATAGAAAAAAATCACGAGATAGTAATATTTTATACGAGATAGAATAATCTGAAGTCATAGTAAGTCAAGTCGAATCTAGAAGAAAAAACTCGCCCTATCATAGAACAGACAGCTTTCAAGAAAGTAAAGGCTCAAAGGAGTAAGGAGCCAGAGTAAGAAACGCATAGAATGAACCCCATGAGTTAGAGATACGATTGTAAAGAGCCCTCCATTATACTAAAATGGAAGGACTAGTAAAAGAATAGCACCCACCCGGACCAAAGTATTGGTGGTGATACCCTAACTTGTCAAAGATGATGGAGAGCTTCCAGTGAAGTAATAACTAAAAGAGTTAAGGAACTGAGATTAGTAGGAAGAATAAAAAAGGTAGTATGGTAGGAGTTTGAAAGAGCATGACCCTTAAGGAGGTTCTCAGCAAGAGGAAGTAAGACCAAAAGTCAGAAATGAATCAGGAGTAAAATCGAAGAAGGAAATTCAGATAGCACCTAGTAGAAGTGTTGGACAATTATGACCCATAGATCACTATTTGTACAGAACATGGTGTTGTTGTACAAATTAACTATGTGACAAAGGAAATTGCTCTTTTATCATTTGTAATTAGATTACCAAGATATATAAATGATAAAAGTCCATATGATTAGTACTGGATTAATAAGATATGAGGCAGTATCAATCCACGAAGGTTTAATCATTAAATATCCATAGTTGTAGTATTATCGAGACTGGACATCGATAATACAGAATAGACTAGTATTACACTTGTGCGTGTTATGGAAGCGTAACGGCATAGTTCTCATATATTTGGGTATTGGATACTCATGCAAGTGTAATATGAGGTTCTTTTTACCGATGGTACGGAAACAGCTTCGCTCTAGATAGACCCCTCGGAATCCCATTGGTAGTATGACTATGTGTCTATGAGAATCTGAATCAGGGTAGGTGTATTTGGTCTTAACCTGAGACTTGCATCGCTAATACTTGCGACAATCAGTATACTTTTGTTTTGGTCATCCGAGGCTTTAACAGGTTATGTGTACGCCTCTTCTGGGTATACTGAGAATCGTAGTGTATTGGGTGTGATGTCAAGATGGAAGTATCACTTCAGTCATATGGAGATGATGATCACGTAAGATACAGAACTGGTACTCTTAAGTACTGCAGTCATCGGGATAATATGACTAGGTCATGATTATCCGATTATAGAGACTAGTTACCAGAGATCCGATATATGCTTTGTATGAGGCAGACATAATTCCAGCCCTAGGCCTAGCATGTGATATCGATACTGGATCGTAATACGCAATACTAAGTATACTACGCCTGACAAAGATTATATGTTCCTTAAAAGAATATTTCTGGAGAATTGGGTATGCATTGTGCTTTGCTAGAAGCCAATCATGTCTTGTAAATCAGTAAGAACGTGGTACCGGGTACGCACGAATTCGGATAGTCCGATGACCGGATTTACTGCCAACATATCCATGGATCTCATGGGTCGCTTCCTGAAGATTCACCAATGACGTATGACTCAAATAGAATTAATCTGGGATTAATTATGAGAGAGAGAAAATTAATCTAGGATTAATTGCGGAGAGAATTTATCTAGGATAAAATTCGAATATAAGAGAGAGAACGATTAATTTGGAATTAATCGATTAAAAAATATATTCGATATATTAATTGAAATTAGATTTCATACAGGAATTAAAATTGGATTTTAATTCGGATGAACGAATTAATTTAGAATTAATTCGCGAGCGACTTTCTTAATAATTTTACGAGGCATTATTTCTTAATAATTTGAATTTAAGTGGGGCCCACAAATCACATCACTAGTCAACTACTTACTTTATGGTGATGGAAGTTGTTAGTGGCTGATTGCTTGTAAAACACACAAGCATTATTTTATGTGTGAATGACTAATACCAATTTGGATTTGTTATATGGCATTATTGATTTTGAAATCAATTACACAACACACATCAACTCTCTTTCTCCCTAAGGCTTGGCCAAATCCTCTCCCCTCTTCATCTCTCAAATGGCGTGAACCTAGGGTTCATGTGTGACGATTTTGTTTCAAAATCTTGCATGCTAGCACATCTAAGGAGTCATACAAAGGTGTTAGGGAAACCATTCCCTTGAGTTTGGAATTCAAGAATCAAAGCTTGGAGCTTTGATACCATTTTTGTTATCTCCATATCCTAATAGCCGATCAATGTAAGTCATTTTTTCCACAAACTTCGTTGATTATTCACACAATTTTATGCTTAATAGATCCATGGCAGTTTTCCTAGTATTGTATGTAGATGAAATCCTTATCATAGGAAACGATATAATGATGGTGCAAAATGTGAAAGCCTACCTTTGCAAGAACTTCTCCATGAAAGATATGGGAAGCTTCCTATATAATAGGTATAAGGCTCTACCGAGATAGAGTTAGGAAGCTTATAGGGTTGTCACAATCGACGTACAAAGATAAGATGTTAGAAATGTACAGTTTTACCAACTGCAAGACAGCAAATATACTGTTCCGATACAGCATACATCTTTCGAAGAAAATGCCACCTCAGACTGAGGAAGAGAGAGTTAGGATGTATAACTTTCCATATGCTTCTTGTATTAGGAGCAAAATGTATGTTATGTTATGTACTAGACCTAATATCAGTTTCAGCGTCAGTGTGACCAGCCGATATCAATCTGATCCAAGTAATGATCATTAGACAACCGTGAAACATATCCTAAAATATCTTAAAGGTACCAATGATAAGTTTCTAATATATAGAGAAAATGAGATACAAGTTAAGGGTTATACAGACTCCAACTTCCAGGGAGATCCAGATGATAGAAAATCTACATCAGGATACATATTTACCCTTAACGGTGGTGCGATTAGTTGGCATTGTTCAAAGCAAGGCTCAACAGCTAATTCCACCACTGAGGCGGAATTTATAGTGGCTTCAGAAGATGCCAAAGAAGCTGTTTGGATTAAAAAATTTATCACATAACTTGGCGTTTTGCCTAGAATTACGGATTCGATCCTATTATACTGTGATAATAACAGCACCATTGCGCAGGCTAAGGAGCCGAGGGTGCATTCCAAGTCTAAACACGTGGAAAGAAAATGCTTCGTAATTAAAGAGATTATTGAACGAAAAGATATAGTGGTCTTGAAGATTCAACGAAAAGATAACATAACAGACCCGCTTACAAAGGCCTTACCTCCTAAGTTATTCGATAAACATATGGAGGAGATGAGACTGCGGTACCATCCAGATTGGCACTAAGCAAGTGAGAGTTTGATGGAGTTGGTGCTTAGAGTGTCAATCCGAATTGTATATTTTATTATTTATTAATAAAATAATTATATTTTCATTTCATACCTTATTAATGGTATTGTCATTGCACGTATTAGATTGATGTATAGATATGCTAAAAATGACATCAACCTTAGAATAGCCTTGACACTAGGTGTAAACTATTCTTAAAGTAAATATTCTTAGTCGTTGGTTTTGGAATACGGTCGAATTCCTATAACCATAAGTCTAGCACATGTCGTATATTGGAATTGGAGTTCCAATGGTTTAATCCGATATACCATGAGTTTTGGAAACTCGTATAGACATGTGGGTATTCATTGAAGCGAAAACTGAATGACTCATTGATGATTCCTATGTTGGTTTCTATTAAGGTCCCAAGATCATAAACAAGCATGAAATATGTGCGAATACAAATCAACGAAGTTGCGGAATACTTACATCGATCGGTTGAGCGACGGGGCAAGCAACAAAAATTTCATTTTTTGCCTCTGCAGCTCACGGCAGTGAGCAGTTTGCTCATCTCCATTTTCTATTTTTGAGCTCCTCGAACAAGCTCCAAGCTTCGTCAAACGATTCCCGACTCATGGGTAGACTTCCCTATCACCTTCGCATGTCTTCGTATTGTGCTACCACTTCCGATTTTGCCACAAAATCGTGACTCTTGGCTTCCCTTTGGCTCTCGGCAGTAACCAAACCAGTGAAGAGATTTTGCCCACCATGGGCGTGTGAGAGAGAGAGATGAAGTGAGTGAGAGATGTGTTGTTGGTTCCAAATTTGTGTATCTTATACGCAAATGTGAATTTCAAATTCATTTGGCATGAATTTGGCTTTCAAGAAGTCAAGCCATTAATGGCTCCAACCACACACATCACTTCATCAATCCATCAATCAGTGAATAATGACTTGCGTCAACCACTCAAAGTGAAAGACATCCATCACTTGATTGACGAATGATGTGACACTAGATGCGACTAGTGATTTGACGTTTGATTTGACTTGTGTGCCGCACTCGAATTCGAAATGCGAATGCGCTAGCAAATAATCTCTGGTTCGCTAATTCCAAATTAACGAATTTTTCGTTGCGACGTAATTAAATCTAATTTAATTAAATAATTATGCCTATCATAATTACTATTCACGTCGCTAACGAATTAATTCTAAATTAATTCGTTCGCCTGAATTAAAATCTAATTTTAATTCTGCGTCGAAATCCAATTTCGTTTAATATATCGAATATATTAATTAATCGATTAATTCCAAATTAATCATTCTCTCTCTTTAAATGATATTTTATCCCAGATAAAATATCTCCGTAATTAATCCCAGATTAATTTTCTCTCTCTTCTAATTAATCCCAGATTAATTTAGAGTGCGAGTCATACGTCATCGGTTAATCTTTGGGATGCGACCCATGAGATCCCCGGATATGTTGGCAGTAAATTCGGTCATCGGACTATCCGAACACGTAAGTACCTCGTACTACGTTTATACCGATTTACAAGACAAGGTTGGCTTCTAGCAAAGCGCCATGCCTTCCCAATTCTTCGGAAATATCCTTACAGGAATAAAGGATCTATATCAGGCGTAGTATACATAGTATTGCGTATGTCGATCCAGTATCGGATGATCACGTGCTAGGCCTGGGGCTGGAATTGTGTCTGCCCCGTAAGAAGCACATGTCGGATGTCTGGTGACTGGTCTCTATAATCGGATAAACCTGACCTTGTCATTTTATCCCGATAGCTGCAGCATTTAAGAGAACCAGTGCCGTATCCTACGTGACCATCATCTCTACTATGACTGGAGTGATACTTCCGTCTTGACATCACACCCAACACACTACGATTCTCAATATACCCAGCATTGGCGTACACAGAACCTGTTAAAGTCCTGGACGACCGCAACCAAAGTATATTGATTGTCGCAAGTATTAGCGATGCAAGCCTCAGGTTAAGACCAAATACACCTACCCTGATTTCGGACTTCCATAGACACATAGTCATTCGCCAATGGAATTCCGAGGGGGTCTATCCAGAGTGAAGCTATTTCTCGTACCATCGGTAAAACACAACCTCCTATTACACTTGCATGAGTATCCTATACCTAAATATATGAGAACTATGTCGTTGTGCCCTCACAACGCGCACAAGTACAATACTAGTCTTTTACGTATTTATCGATGTCCAATCTCGACAATGCTCTGACTAGGGATATTTAATGATTTATCCTTCATGGACTGATACTGTCTCATATCATTCTCAATCCAAGAACAAATCATAGGGACCTCCTATCATTTATATATCTTGGTGATCTAATCACAAATGATAAGAGTGCAATCTCCTTTGTCACATAGTTAATTTGTACAACAACACCATGATTTGTACAAATAGTGACGCTATGGGTCATAATTGTCCAACATCCTAATAGTTAGAAGTACACACCACCGTCAATAGGAATCTCCTTGAGTCGAGTAGCATATGTAATCCTTTGACTATAGGATATCATTGATTTTGTGTGAGATCCTCCACACTTTGATGCCATGTATGTCAGAAACCTTTAATGTTCTGGCCTCTAGATGTTCGTTGGGTATGGACCGATGCCCTCAATAATCAAGTGCGAAGCAATATAGGATCCGTCGGCCCGTAAGTGTACCATAAGGGGTTTAGGTATCTATTTTAGTAAAGTCACGATTCTTAAAACTTTGGCCACAGTCGATCACCTAGGGTGGATCGCATCAGTTATGAAGAATCATAGATAAGTCGACATGAGATGTGTGCCTCAGAACCTTGGCGGTGTATTCTATATTTCCTAAGCACAACTCGCATAGCCTACGATGGACGGATTGTTAAACATATGTGATGACCTCGACTTGTATAGTTCACAAAGGTGATTCGTGTTCTTCGCGAATTCTAAGGTGGCCGAATTGTCTACATATTAGCTAAGCTTATATGAAGAACGTGTCTGAACTTAGAGAGTCCCACTATGAAGTGTACTCGTTGAGCACTTGGGTAGCCGATTATTTTTGATAAAAGATCATATTCGATATTATAATTATCAACTAAGATAATCAAGTATTATTGGATAACATTGATTATTTACTTTGATCTAATTAGATTAATTGGATTAATTCAATAATCACACAAGGGCTTAATTATAAAATCATAATTATCTATACCATTTGAGGATATTATGGTAATTGTAAGTATGTAATAATAGGTGGTTTTGGCATGATTTAATTGGATTATATCAAGATGGCAAACATTTAACTAATCTATTTCCTAATCATTGGCTTGATTTAATTGGATTAAATTAAAGTGGGAGACAATGGAGATTAGTCACACCTAATTATACATATTTGGACAAATTAGATTAAGTCCACTTAAAAGTTGATTGCAACTTTTATTAATTAAAAATTACCTAAGTTTTGCTATAAATAGCAAGCTTTATGAAGTTTTTAATTACAAGTACAAGCAAATTCTGAGAGAAATTAGCCTACGTTAGAGAAGTGTTTAGAGAAGCTTGT
>SKCR01050430.1:0-85565 GCA_019454045.1 Zanthoxylum bungeanum
TGGCACTCTGGGGCGAGGCCCACATCATTATCAGTATCAGTCTTGCCAGGTATGGCACTCTCCGGGTATGGAGACACATCAGCGTCAGTATCAGTTTCACGGGTATGGCACTCCGGGTATGGAGACATATCAGTATCAGTATCAGTTTTGGGGATGAGTCCCAAGGGTTGAGGCCCACATTATCAGTATCAGTTTGGGGTCGAGACCCACATCAGTATCAACTTAGGGGCGAAGCCTACATTATCAGTATCAGTTTGGGGTCGAGGCCCACATCAATATCAACTTGGGGGCGAAGCCCACATTATCAGTATCAGTTTTGGGGATGAGTCTCGGGGGCGAGGCCCGCATCAGTATCAGTTTGGGGATGAGTCCCAGGGTCGAGGCCCACACATCAATAGCAGTTTTGGGATGCGTCCTAGGGTTGAGGCCCACACATTTCATCAGTAATTTTGGGGATGAGTCCTAGGATTGAGGCCCACGTCAGTATCAGTTTGGGGTGAGGCCCACATCAGTATCCGTCTGGGGCGAGGCCCACATCGGCATTGTCAGTATCAATCCAGGGTTGAGGCCCATATCAGTATCCGTCTGGGGCGAGGCCCACATCAGCATCGTCAGTATCAGTTTTGGGGATGAGTCCCGGGAGCGAGGCCCACATCAGTATCAGCATCAGTTTTGGGGATGAGTCCCTGGGGCGAGGCCCACGTCAATATTGTCAATATCAGTTTTGGGGATGAGTCCCGGGGGCGAGGCCCATATCAGTATCCGTATCAGTTTTGGAGATGAGTCTCAGGGTTGAGGCCTACATCCATATCAGCATCAATATTAGCAGTTTTGAGGATGCGCCCAGGGTCGTGACCCACATCATCAGCAGTTTTGGGAATGCGTCCCAGGGTCGTGACCCACATCATCAGCAGTTTTGGGATGCGTCCCAGGGTCGTGACCCACATTGTCATTGTCAACGTTATCGGGATGCATCCTAGGGTCGAGACCCTCGTTGTCAGTTGCAGTTATCGGGATGCGTCCCAGGGTCATTGGCCCCCTACATCATCAGTTTTGGGGATGTGTCCTAGGGTCGTGACCCACATTATCAGCAGTATTGGGATGCGTCCCAGTGTCGAGACCCCTGTTGTCGGTTGCAGTTATCGGGATACGTCCCAGGGTCGTTGGCCCCATGCATCATCAGTTTTGGGGATGCGTCCTAGGGTCGTGACCCACATTGTCAGCGGTATTGGGATGCGTCCCAGGGTCGAGGCCCCCGTTGTCGGTTGTAGTTATCGGGATGCGTCCCAAGGTCGTTGGCCCCCTGCATCATCAGTTTTGGGGATGCGTCCCAGGGTCGTGACCCACATTGTCAGCGGTATTGGGATGCATCCCAGGGTCGAGGCCCCCATTATCGGTTGTAGTTATTGGGATGCGTCCCAGGATCGAGGTCCACTGCATCATCATCTCAGCTCGAAGCAGCAGGCAAGTCAGGTGGCAGCTGGCGAGCAAGGTAACTAAAAATGCATTGCACAACTTTGATAGGATTGTCATTGTCACACACTGCACAAGTCCCATCAAAGTGGGGCGACTGTAGGCACTGCATTTTTGCATGTAAGTCCCTATGATGAGTCTCATTCAGAGGCACTACCTTTTAAGTCGCGGAAGTCACGGGAAATGGAAGTCAGAAGGGAAAAGTCAGAAATCAGTATTTTGTTGGATTTTATTTGCTTTTTTAGCTTCGAGTTCGCTTGTTGGACCTCTGTTTTAAAACACATTCTTAGCCCAAACCCCCGCAAGACACACACCAAGCCCATCTCACCCAAGCCCAATCCAAGAAATAATTAAAGCATATTTAAAACACATATTAAATTAAATTAAATTAAGACCAATTAATTTGAAATTAAATTAAATTCTAATTTAAGAAAGTATCTTCCTAATTTAAATAAATCACCTACCAATTTAAATATATTCCCCCACCAAAATACAATTATCCTTTCCTTTTTTAAACTAATTAAATCCATCCTTAATTTAATTGATTTATTACCTTTTCAAAGCCCATGCATAACCCTAATTGACAACTATAAAAATAATACAAAACCCTAAACTCCATTGGCTCTCCATCCCCACGGCGCAAACAAGAAACAAAAGAAAATAACCACTAGCATTCACATCCCTCTCTCCCCTCTCTCTCAACGACTTCACAAACCTGCCAAACCCTAAACACGTTGACGAGAAAACCCTAATCCTCACAGCCACAAACAACTCACATGGATCCACAAAGAACCCCCAAGTCTCAAACTTAAACACTGCTCGTTAACCCTTCATGCAGCCCTTCCCTCAACAACCTCACACTCGGCACGTCTCCATAACCTCAAAAGCCACAACCCTTCATCACCACAAACGAGCCATCACACTCCACTAGCAAACAACAAACCAAATCTCCCTTGACGGAACCAAAAACCTTTCACGCAACCCTTCCTCTCACATTCAACACTCACGCACACGACCAGTTCTCCACACTCGGCAAACCATTCAAATCTTACCCTCAAATTAACAGCCCTTTAACACAAACCCTCACACACGCCACGAACCCAGAGTCCTCCACTCACACACTCACAAAACACACACACACATCCCACTTGTCACGTTTAGTACCACACAACAGCCTTTTGACCAAACGCACATAACAGGCCACCGACCGAAGCAACAGCCCTCCACATGAGGACAAAACCCACCGCGTAATAAACCCTTAACCCCTACTTACGCAACAAACCATCAACAAAACACAGGCCCATCAACCGACACAAATAGTGAGAAAATAACATAAAATAATTCCCAAATCAGCCCCCAAACCACCACAAAAACAATCCCTGAATATCGCAAACAGTAACTAAACCTAACGACTAGAAAATACTGCAGAAACAGAGGAAATAACAGCCCGAGGCAGCGAAACAGTGAAGGAAAACGTTGAACCAGTGAACCGGAGGAGTTGCGGTGCATCAACCCTTCTGACGACCGTGTACCGTACTTCCGAGAGACGATTTAAAAGGTTAGACCTGAGGGCACTTTTCTTATTTATTTTCATTCATCTTTTAATTGTTTTATTTATTTTCTTCGCATGAGAGTCGCTTGTGGATGCATGTTGTGGCCTTTTAATGGATGGGAAAATGCATCGTCTCTTGTGGTATATAGGATGGAAACCTAGACGTAAATTCCGCAGCCGAATCCGAATGGACGATAGTGCGGTCTGTACTTGGGAAACAATCCACGTACCACTTGAGCAAACGACACATCTTTATTTTATCTTGTTTGTTTATTATTCGCATTTTATATTTCGTCTTTTACTTTCCGCACGTTACTTGCTTTTGTATTGATGATATAGTGCGCATGGGCTTAATATATTGGTCTAAAGGTTCTCTATTTGAGGGAAGAAAAGTCTAAAAGGCTATCTTTACGACAATATTTTACCGCGCCGGACGAAGTATGTTTGATTGAATGTGAGATATGTTTAATCAGACATATGGAGTTCCACATTATTTTCTCATTCATTTGTATGCATTGTAATATAATACGCATGGGCTAACTAGGGTGGATTAAAGGTCCTCTATTCGAGGGAAATGCCTGAGGGCTACCTTTACCACGATGTTTTGCCGCGCCTTTTATTATGTCATTTACCCTTTACATATCATTGCTTTATTTACGCATGCATTGCATTCTTGTGCGCATGGGCTAACTAGGGTGGATTAAAGGTCCTCTATTCGAGGGAAATACCTAAAGGCTACATTTTCCACGATGTTTTGCAGCGCCTTTTATTATGCCATTTACCCTTTGCGTATTATTGCTTTATTTACGTATGCATTGCATTCTTGTGCGCATGGGCTAACTAGGGTGGATTAAAGGTCCTCTATTCGAGGGAATGCCTAAATGCTACATTTACCATGATGTTTGCCGCGCCGGACGAGGTGCACTCGATTGAATGTGAGATGTGTTCAATTGGGCACACGAGGTCATAGATTGTGTATTTGTTCAACCCATGCATTTGTTTGTGTCATTTCAGATGCCATTTTTGTAATCTCGTTCGAAAACATTTCCGAACGCTACACGAATGTACGCATTCTGTCTCAGTCCGTTCAAACACGTTTACGAATGCCACTCGAATGCGCATGCGTTTTGTTTTATCATGCATCAGGTCTTTTATCATGCATCAGGTCTTATCCCATTCGAACGCGTTCTCGAACACTATACGAATGCGAACCTTCTGTTTACCGTTCGAACGCATTTTCAAATGCTACATGAACGCATATACAGTGAACCGAGTCATTTTCATCACATTTCATGCATGATTGCTTCTTGGGTGATTTCTCTTACATTATGTAATTAATCATATCATTCCATTATTGACACTTTTACTACTGTCATCTATTTGTATTCCTGCATTTATCTATTTGATGTGTTCGTGAGATTGTGTTCAAGCATGGTTAGGTCGTTAGGATGTTACTTGTTTCTTAAGCATGATTTAGCCATTAGTACATTATTCTCTATGCATGATTTGGTTATCTTCTTTTGCAATAGGCGTTCAATTTACGTTTATGTTTAGGTTGTTATTTATTTTTCATGTTTGATGATTCAACACTTTCATGTGATTATTGTGTGATATTGTATGTTTTTCGTTATGATGATTTATTTCATACATGCGAACTTAGGAGTAGAATATCCTTGGAAATATATGTTGCTTAGGCTTGGTTAGATTATTGCACAAATCATTTCATTACAAGTGGCATAAGTAAGAGACCATTCCGAACCCAACAGTTTGAGGTCTTCCCTTGCGAGGGGTGAGTGCGGTCTTAAATCATTTTCCCGGTTCACACCGGGTGGTGACTCCATGTTATTTCTCTGGTTTAGTTCCCCCACGGGCTATTCAGTACTCCCGAATGGGCCGCGAGCCCGGGACAACATCGTCGATTTATGTGTCCTACAATTTCCTAAACTTTTTCTTGAATTTTCCTTCATTTTCTTCATGATTTGATCAAACAAATCTTAGGGCTATTTTTCCTCTTATGTTTCGGCCATGGTGGATGGTTAAAGGAAATGAAAAAAAATTTCAAATAAAAATAAGAGATGACCGACTCTTAGGGTCATTTTTGTCCAATTTTAAAATTTAATCTAATTAAATAATATTAACCTTTTTGGTAGCAAATTAAATTTGCACACATTTAGCTTAATTAAATCATGCCATGTGTTTCAATAATAATTAAACATATTTCATAACATTTATGAAATATAGATATTATTTAACTATTCAAATATTTAAGAATTAAATATCTAAATAATTAATTAATATAATTATTATTATATATGTATTTTTATTTACATTAAATAACAAATACATATATTAATAGCATGTGTCAAAATCTCATTTGACAAATAATTAATATGTATCAAATAAAATTTTGTATCAAATACAAATACATATTAATTACGATTAAACCAAAAATGCCTTTATTCATGTGTTATCGTTTAACCGATTAAACGATCCGAATTAACTCATTTAATCCGATGAAGTATTATGAATAATCTGTATTATACATAACGTGTTGCCCAAGTGCTTAACTAGTACAATTTATATTGTGGGACTCTCTAAGTTTATGTTTATCCGTCACGAAATCCAATTTCGTGTCCATAATTCACCTACTCATGAATTATGACGACCACAGATAATCTCGCTAAACTATACAAGTCGAGGTCATTGCATACGTATAATCCCTTCGTCACAGGCTATCCATATAATACATGGGATATAGATAAAAACGTCAATCCTTTCAATATAATATAGTCGACTTTCAATTTACGATCTCTAAATAACAGACAGAACTGATTTCTGAAGTTATACCACGGCTATGGATTTACTAGATCGCAAACACGTGCATGATGCCTATGCCTTGTACACATGACTGACAGATCCTCTCTTGATAGTCACAAGATAACATGAGTATCAGTCCACACCCAACGAACATGCGGAGGTATGATCTAAATAGATCGGTGACGTGAATGCCATCAAAGTGTGGAGGATAACTCATATATCTACAGTGGTATCTCAAGTCGAAAGACCACTATGCTCGCTCAACTCGAGAAGATTCCTATTGACGTTGGTGTACCATCTATTAGGAAATCTTCAGTGAGTCGTTCAGTGTTTATCAAATAAACACCTACATGTCTATACGAGTCTCCCAAGACTCATGGTTCATTGGGATGAACCATCAGACCAAGTCATGATATACAACATGTAATGGTCTCAGCAGATTTTACTAACTGACCCGTGTTAGTAAATCTTGACCAGGAACTTTATTTAAGGATATACATCTTATAGTGACACATCCCAATATCAATTACAAACTACGTTGTAACTGTGCACTACGTTGTAAATCCTAGGGTCTTTGTCTAAAATACACGTATCACTAAATCAGATTTAGTTTCAATCTAATCGTAATTAGATCGAATATGTGTACAAAAGTAAAGAGGTGCTACCATTAAATAAGTAATATTATGGAAAATCGAATTGTTCGTATTCATGAATCGGACATGAATACGATCCGGATTGGCACTCCGAGCACCAACCCTAACAGAAACACCACAGCAGAATGATGTTGTAGAAAAGGAGAAATCAGATTCTACTAGACATGATGAGATCTATGTTTGGTGACAGTTCATTACCTAATTCGTTTTGGGTATACACTATAGACAACAGTGATATCCTTAATGTAGTTTCATCTAATTCTGTTCCTGAGAAACCCATAAAGTTGTGGAGCATATGGTAGTGTCCAACACATATGCTGAAGAACAAGACTACCAAGTTGGAACCGCGCTCACATGTGTGCCTATTTGTAGGCTATCCTAAGGAGGCTATGGGTGGATTATTTTATAGTCTAAGAAGATGTAAAAATATTTTCATTTCTTGAGGACTATATGAGAGAATTCAAGTCTCGCAGTAAAGTGGTACTCAAGGAGTTGCTTTCTGGTTTGACCAGTAAACTATCAACAATAGTTATTGATAATAACGTAGCACCTTCGATATTTGTGTGTCAAATATAGTTACATCAAAACGATCTACCACCAAGACACAGTAGGAGAGTTGTATGACAACTTGATCTCTATCTAGAGATTGGAGAGGAAAACGTTATCGCCTGCAGTGATGGTGTAGATAATCTATTGAGCTATCGTAGTGCAATGGATGATCCTGATAAAGAGGAATTGCTCAAAGCCATGGATCTCGAGATGAAGTCTATGTACTCCAACTCAGTCTGGGAGCCTACAAACTAACCTCATGGGGGTAAAACCTATAGGTTGCAAGTGGATCTACAATAGGAAGAGATGAGTAGATGGGAAGGTACAAACCTTCAAAGCTAGCTTAGTGGACAATGGTTATACCTAGAAAGAGAAAGTAGACTATGAGGATATTTTCTCGCCAGTAGCCATGCTTAAATCTATTCATACTCTTTAATCCATTGCCACATATTATGAATATGAGATATTACAGACGGTCTTCAAGACAACATTCTTGAATGGTAATCTTGATGAGAACATCTATATGGTACAACCAGAGAGATTTATTGCCCAAGGTCAATTGCAAAAAGTTTGCAAGTAGTGAATGTCTATTTATAGACTGAATCAAGCATATTGATCTTGGAATATAAGATTTGATATGATAATCAAGTCTTATGATTTTAAGTAGAATGTCAATGAGCCTTGTGTATATAAGCGTGTCATTGACAGTAAGGTGGTTTTTCTCGTATTATATGTCGATGATGTTTTAATCATTGAGAATGATGTAAAAGTATTAGCGGACGTAAGAATCATGGTTAGCTAGCCAATTCCAAATGAAAGAATTAGAAAAATATGAGTTATGTACTTGGGATCCAGATTATTCAGGATCGCAAGAGACGACTGTTAACTATGTCTCAAGAATTCTATATCGATAAGATTATTGTACGATTTTGGATACTAAATTCCAAGGAAGGTAATTTACCTTTTTGATATGAAATTCATTTGTCAAATGAACAGTCTCCTAAGACACCTCAAATAGTTGAGGAAATGAGATATACTTCATATGCCTTAGTAGTTGGTAGTTTTATATATATTCTATGATATGCATGAGACCAGACATATGCTTTGTAGTAGGATTAGTCAGTAGGTTTCAGATTGACCTAAGATTAGATTATTGGGTGGCCATGAAACACATTCTTAAGTATTTTAAGAGAATGGGAAACTATATGCTTATATATTCAAGTGAAGATTAGACCCTTACAAGATATACATATTCTGATTTTCAGATAAATTTATATTCTAGGAAATCAACATTCAGATAAGTATTCAGCTTAGGTGGTGGGGCTATTATGTGGAGGAGGATAAAGCAATCTTGTATTGATGACTCTACCATGGAGGCTGAATATGTAGTACCTTGCGAAACAGCTAAGAAAACAGTATGGCTCCGGATATTCTTAGAAGATTTAGAAGTTGTTCCAGATATGAATAAATCATTCATACTTTATTGCGATAATAGTGGTGCAATGCTATATTCCAAAGAACCAAGAAGCCACAAGAGAGAGAAGCACATAGAGAGGAAATATCATCTTTTTATGGAGATATTGCAGATAGCGTCTAAAGAGAATTTGTATGATCCATTTATAATGACCTTAATTGCTAAAGTGGTTAAAGGTCACCTAAATTAGTAATCCTAAATATTCCGTAGAGAGAAAACGAAGATGGGCACTTTGTTTATGGTTTATCTACGGTCGTGGTCCATCCATGTTGTATGACGACTTTGATATGGGTTCGTTATGTGGTGACATGGGAATGAAGGTACCTTATATAATGCGATCATATAGGACTGGACCAAGACATAAATGAATTTCTATTAATATTTTTTAAGCAAAGAAATTTATATTAGTATAATATATGATCATATATGGGTTGATCTGAATCCCGAGTGTACTACGAACTCCTGCATAACAGGCTATGTTCTTTGATTTATAAAAGTTAGGTTGGTGAATAAATCCCGACCAAAAGCTACGTACTTTGGGGACAAGATCTGGTGTGTGGCTGGGGAAATTTTACACAAATATGGAATCCAATACTACTTAAGAGAAGTAAATGAGTATCTTCCTTAAGGGTTGATTAGGCACTTGAATGGTAAGAGCGCTTAAGTCTTTCTATTATGAATAGAAAGATTAATATTCATAATAATTATGAATAAATCGTTCATTAGAGAATCAATAGTACTTATAGCATAAAATAATTAAAGGGGTATATCGAACATTATGACCCAGCTCTAATTATAAGATACTTGTAGAGGGTCAATCTATATGCAATGATTATATCAGTGGACGCTGACAAGTTTCAGTATAAAATATATCTACAGTAACGAGACTGCAGCTTTAGGTTTTTAGTGAAATAACCTAAAGTTAATAATTAGTAATATTTTATTATAAAGTTTTAATCAATATCCCGGGATTATTGCACTCAAAGCTACAGGTCCATTCTGTTTTGTGTTAGCTTGTTACACTATAGAAATCCATGGAATAATTGGATAGTCTAATTATAAACTCACTTGAAAAAATATTAAATATTTGAGAATTATTTAATATTATAATTATTTTGATTAATAATTATTTAATGTCACGCTTTGTAACTGTATATTAAAATGTTTAATATATAGTTTTTATATTAATGATTATTAGATAATCATTTAATATAAGATTTTAATTTTGAATTAAATTTGATTTAATTCAAGATCAAATATGTAATTTATATCATGATATAAGTTATATTTTAAATTTTAAGTTTAAATTAAATGATATTTGATATCATATTTAACTTTTGAAATTAATAATTACTGTGACAAAAAGGCCATAGACCAAAAATTAGTATTTATTTTAGGGCTATGGTTAATTTTGTACAATCATAATTTTAACCTAAACCCTAGATATAAATACAATATTTTCCTCTTGGAAACACTAATCCTAGTGACGGCGACACATAACGCCCTAAAGTTATGGATTTGCACTCCTGGCTCTAGTTAAGCGAATGGGGGGACGACGATACGTAACGCCTCCATACGTCAGGTTTTCAGAGATAGATACATATTTCAGAAACAATTTTTAGACACGACTTTCAAAGTTAGTATTCCAGAGAAAGATTTTATAGAAAGACAAGTTTTCAGAAACAACAGATTTATAAGAAACTTTTAGAAAAGATAAGTTTTATTAAAGAGATTTCAGACAAGGTTTTCTGAAAAAAGAGTTTTCATATAAAGTTATTTCTGAAACTTTGGTTTTAGAACCAAATATTTTTATATCAGTATTTCAGTTTTCGTCCACTCACATAGATCGTACAATGATCTAACCCCCCACTCCCAGTTTTCTTTTGTTGCAGGTATTCTCGGAGGACGGGCTCAGGAGGACAGATACTGATGCAGTCACTAGGGTATGGAGTCCACCAGTTCAAGTCAAAAAGTGTAAGAGTCCAGTCAGAGTCAAATAGAAGTCATGTATTAGTTTTTGGTTATGTGATAATCATTGTAAAAGCATGTGTTATTATGTATACTGTTACTGATGTTGAGTTTGCATGTTATGTTGTTAAGCTTGGGCCACGGTCCCATACATAAGATATTAATTAGAGAAAAGAGTATTAGTAATTGTTTATGGATAAAGAGTCAGAGGCTCATGGGAATAGTATGGCATATTCCCTGCCGGTAATATCTCTCGGATTGTGGATGTTACATGGGGAAAAACCAAATTCAAGCTCAAATTCAAAATAAAATGAGGGGAAATAGAAAGAGAAGCTTACAATGCATGGAAATGGTCTTGAACCCACTATTTCTTTTAAAACGTGTGAAACAAATGGGAGAAGAAATGGAAACTAAAAATCATTTCCCATAAGTAAGCAAGAAATGGTTTTTAAGCTTATGAGAGTGATGAGTGAATAGTCCATTTCATTTAGAAAATGAGGCCGATTTTTATATTTAAAAAAGTGGCTCACATTTTTCCACATATACAAACTTTAATTAAAAAATATAGGTTACTATTTATTTGAGAAAGAACTGTATTTTCGACTTATTTCTGATCTACATTTGGAATTATGTCTAAAATAAAAGTTGTAGGTCTCGCTCTAAGCACTTCAATGCCATTAAGATTGCAAAAATCGGACATCAGATGAAAAAGTTACAGACAAATTACTGAAATGATAATGTGTATTGTGATTTGGATTTGGTGTGTGTAAGAATTATTCGATGTGATGATATGGCTGTTGGATAATTATGACCCATATCATCACTATTTGTAAAGAACATTGTGTATTTGTATAATTATCTATGTGACAAAAGGAAATTTCTATTTTATCACTATTGTAATTAGATTACTTGGATATATATTAATGATAAAAGTCCATATGGTTAAATCAGATTAATAAGATATGAGACAATATTAATCCACGAACGGTATAATCATTAAATATCCATAGTCGAAGTATTATCAAGGCTGGATATTAATAATGCGGGATAGACTAGTATTACACTTGTGCGCGTTATGGAAGCTTAACAGCATAGTTCTCATATATCTAAGTATTGGATACTTATGCAAGTGTAATAAGAGGTTCTGTTAGCCGTTGGACCGTGAACAGTTCACTCTGGATAGACCCACTCAGAATCTCATTGGTAGTATGACTATGTGTCTATGGGAATCCGAATCAGGGTAGGTGTATGTGATCTTTAACCTGAGACTTACGTCGCTATTATTTGCGACAATCAGTTTACTCTAATATTGGTCGTTTGGAGCATTAATAGGTTCTGTGTACGCCTGTATTGGGTTTACTGAGAATCGTAGTATATTGGATGTGATGTCAAGATGAGAGTATCACTTCAGTCATATGGAGATGATGGTCATACATGATACGGAACTAGTACTCTTAAAAGCTGCAGCTATCGGGATAGTATGACTAGGTCATGACTTACCGATTAGAGAGATTAGTTACTCGGGATCCGATATATGCTTCGTACGGGGTAGACACAGTGCCAGCCATAGGCCTAGGAATGACAGCCCCTGGATAAAGTCGATCTGACGTTCAATACATCGAATGTTGGTATTATCTAGGTCCCAAGATCAAACAAGCAATGAAAACAATGCGTGAACACATCAACAGAGGTAGCAGAATACTCACATCGATTGGTTGAGTCGATTTGAAGACGAATCAAGCCCAAAATGCCCACTGTTTTCACGCCAAAAATGCAGCAGTGAACTGCCTCCAAAACAGAAATTTTGAGATGACGAAACGGAGCTCCAAGCCTCATCCGATGGATCCCGGCTCATGGGCGAACCTCCCTACCACCTTCGCAAGACTCGTAGTGTGTTAGCACTTGCGGTTTTTGCCACAAAAACCCAACTCTTGGCTTCCCTATTCACGCCATTTCTGGTTCAAAACCAGTGAAGAAAAATGGTCTTGGGCGTGAGAAGAAGAGAAAGAAAAATGGAGAGAAAGAAATGTGTGTTATATGAATTTGATTTACATTTAAGTGTATCTTATACACTTTAGTAAATTTCAAATGAATTTCATTTGAATTTGCTTTTAAAAAGTCAAATAATAAAAGCAAACACTATGCACATCATGTCCATCACTATTCACATCAACTTTATTAAAGTGACATGTTGTCAAGTCACATCACTCAAAGTGACAAGTGATTTGACGCTTGATGCGACTGATTGATTTGACGCTTGATGCAACTTGCGTTGTCGCACTCGAATTCGAAATACGAATGCGCTCGCAATCACACTCGGGCTCGGGTTCGTTAATTCCAAATTAACGATTTTTCCGTCGCGTCGTAATTAAATGATTACGCCTAGCGAATTCACTATTCACGTCGCTAACGAATTAATTCTAAATTAATTCGTTCTCCCGAATTAAAATCTAATTTTAATTCCGCGTCGAAATCTAATTTCGTTTAATATATCGAATATATTAATTTACCGATTAATTCCAAATTAATCGTTATCTCTCTCTAGACGATATTTTATCCTAGATAAAATATCTCCGTAATTAATCCTAGATTAATTTTCTCTCTCTTCTATATAATCCCAGATTATTCAAGAGTGCGAGTTGTGCGTCATCGGTGGATTATCGGGAAGCGACCCATGAGATCCCCGGATAAGTTGGCAGTAAATACGGTCGTCGGAGTATCCGAATCACGTACGTACCAAGTACTACGTTTTACCGATTTACGAGACAAGGTCGACTCCTAGCAAAGCACCAAGTCTTCCCAATTCTCCGGACATATCCATTAAGAATATTAAGATCTGTATCAAGCGTAGTATACTATTGTATTGTGTGTATCGGCCCAGTATCGGATAGTCACGTGCTAGGGCTGGGGCTGGATAAGTGTCTACCCCGTCCGAAGCACATATCGGATGTCTGGTAACATAGTCTCTATAATCGGATATTCATGACCTGGTCACAATATCCCGATTGGTTGCGCAACACTCAAGAGCACTAGTACCGTATCCTGCGTGACATCATCTCCACTATGACTGAAGTGATACTTCCGTCTTGACATCACACCCAATACACTACGACTCTCTGATAAACCCAGAAGTGGTGTACGCAGAACCGGTTAAAGCCTGTACCACCAAGACCAAAGTCTATCGATTATCGTAAGTATTAGCGATGTAAGTCTCAGGTTAAGACTATACACACCTACCTTGATTTCGGCCTCCCATAGACACATAGTCATAATACCAATGGGATTCCGAAGGGTCTATCCAGAGCGAAGCTGTTTCCCGTACCATCGGTGAAACACGACCTCCTATCGCACTTGCATAAGTATCCAATACTTATATATATGAGAACTATGCCGTTGTGCCCTCACAACGCACACAAGTGCAATACTAGCCTATTCCGCATTATCGATGTCCAGTCTCGATAATACTCCGGCTAGGGATATTTAATGATTAATCCTTCGGGGACTGATACTGTCTCATATCATTCTCAGTCCAGGAACTAATCATAGGGACCTCTCTTCATTTATATATCTATGGTGATCTAATCACAAATGATGAGAGTGCAATTTCCTTGTCACATAGTTAATTTGCTACAACACACAATGATCTGTGCAAATAGTGACGCTATGGGTCATTTTGTCCAACAATCTCCCACTTGGCACATAGCCAGTCACTCAAGTGTCCCACACCCGAACTATGTACGGTTCGCTCAAATTGCTGAGGAAAGGTTTTCGTCAGCGGATTTGTTTGATTATCGTCTGACGCGATTTATACGATCATCACATCGCCACGATGTATGATCCGAACGAATCAGATGATATAGAAGTATATATCTGGATCGTCGATGAGACCTTTAATTCCTTAGCCTGTGCTGACGCCTAGCTCAGCTGCTAACAGAACTATATCTAATCTAATTAGATTTATTTTCGATCCAAATGGCTTCTATTGCTGCCTCAGCTGCAGCAATAATCCGCATTTTGTTTATTTATTCGGCAACAGTTATCTTGCTCGGAATATTTCCAGCTCACTGTCCCGTTATTCAAACTTTATAGTACCAGTATTTAATTGTTTGGAAACTTGCAGCAGTGATCCCAGTCACTTCAAGTTCTCCTTCTCCATAGTTTAAGACAACATCTTTAGTTCTCTCAGATACTAACAGATGTTCTTAATCTTCAATCCAGTGACTATCACTTGGATTGACCTGATCGTGACTCCATATGCTCGAAGCGTATGAGACACCCTATCAAGTACATTTTAAATGTACAATTTCCCAGAGAGTGTTAACAACTCCAAATCTATCCCAGTAGATCTTTATTCCTTGAATAAAGGTTGTTACTCCCCAGAATTCTACGGAGAATTTCTATTGAAAGAATATCTATGAAAGCCAAGCTTTCACCAATTGTTTTATGGGAATTTCACTGTCAGTGCCCTCCCACTAACCTCCTTATATACACAAGAATTATTTCGTTTTGAGTCAAATCATAAACCATTATGATTATTTCAAAACGACAGTTCCAAGAACCTTATGCTTGCTTAATCCAAACATGGATCGAATAACCCGCAAACCTTGTTTGTTGGTTATACAAAATCGTCAGGATGTTGTAAACATCCTCCAAAAGGTTTCCTTTTCAGGAAAGCGATTTTGATCTGCAACTGACACATTTCATAAATGAAATACGCAGTTATCAACAAGCATCTTCAAAATGGATTTACCATGGCAACAGGTAAAAGGTTGAACCGTTATTAACACAATGTTGATAACGATACCTTTCCGTCAAAAGCCCAGCTTTGTACGTTGGTATGTTGCCTTCCATGTATGTCTTCCTTGAAGACGTTTAATGTACCAATAGGCACA
This sequence comes from Zanthoxylum bungeanum, assembly GCA_019454045.1. Classification (NCBI taxonomy): domain Eukaryota; kingdom Viridiplantae; phylum Streptophyta; class Magnoliopsida; order Sapindales; family Rutaceae; genus Zanthoxylum; species Zanthoxylum bungeanum. The sequence continues at coordinate 15,379 of SKCR01050430.1, forward strand.
ATGCCTTGTGGTACAACAACTAGTATCCAAAATAGTTGTTATACATGGAATCCATTTCGGACTCATGGCACTTTGCCATAATAGGGAGTCGATACCTCGTATCACTTCCTCAAAACGTAGTCGGTGGTATACCTTCATAAGATTGACATCTTTATGAGGTTAGATCAGAAACCCATACCCTAGGTTGTTTTCTGACTCTATCCGATCTACTAGTTTCTTGTGTATTTGAAGATTAATGGTATAGATTCATCATAGATGAACTATTTGTGTTCCATTAAGGACTTCGTGCCTTGAACAGTATTACTCCGATTTTTCATCGAGTATCACTATCCTCCCACTGACCACTGCATATCGGTATTCCTCTCAGGAAAAGCATGGTGAGCAACAATCACATTGTTCTCATGTGAGATTTATAAGTACTATACTTAAGGTTTCCCTTAGGATAACCTATATTGGCACTTATCCAATTTGGGTCTTTAGTTTGGTATCATCCAAACGTTATGCCTGGCATACCCAAATTATAGGAATGAGAAACCCCGTTTCTTTCCTGTTCATATCCTATATGATATCTGTCAAACAGATTTATATGGAACCTTATTCTAAATAAGTTTTGCACTGTTAATACATATCCTATTGAAGGAAACAGTAGCTCAGAGCGACTCGTGATAAACCTTATCATGTCCAACAAAATTCGGTTTTTAGTTCGGACACACCGTCTAACTGACGTGTCTCGGGAGGAGTCCTCATATGAAAGAATACCGTACTCTTTCATGTACGTATGAAACTTACTGCTTAAGTATTTTCCATTACGGTCTTACCGTGGCGGAATAATACTATAGCCGATCTGTTTATTTACTTCGTGTCGAAACTTAAAAGTTTCCGATTTGTGTTCTTCAAAAGAAACACATAACCATAACGTGATGCACATCCGTTAAGGTCACGAAATATTCATGTTCACATCTAGCCTAGCTAGATATGGGCCCACTAACTTCACCATGAATAGGGCTAACAGATCGGTGGCCCTTTACTATTACCAAGTAAATAGTATTTTAGGTACTTTACCTAATAAACTAGATTCGCAGACCTTATTTGAATAGTCAAATCAGTCCTAGTACCCACTCTTCAAAAGTGTGGATATACGAGTCTCGTTTAATTGTGTCCTAGACAACAATGCCACAAATAAGTCTCTATTGATCAAATCAATTTGAGCTATTTATTTGTCATTTTATATGTTTGAGATTTTATTATATTCAAAATATAAATTCTGTTATTTACATCTAATGTATTTATCTCAGTATCATCTTTATATAATAAAACACTTAGTGTTCTAGAATATAAAGGTTTATCCGCAACGGATTAAACACTGATATAGAGATAATGTCTCTAGTCAAACTAGTTACATTATAACAGTTCCTAATTTAAGTACATACCCAAAGGGTAGTTCCTAAACTTAGGTATCTACGGTCGAAACAGCGACGACTTTCGTCCCGTTTCCGATTCGCAGAGAAATCTCGGCTTGAAGTCAGTATCCAGCTCATAGCGGATTCTGAACATCAATACATATATTTTATGTACCACACTAAGTATTTAAAATCCAATTTCAATACTAGTAGTGAACATAACTTTGACAAATATTTTTAAGTTAGAGCCTCGCCCTTTCTTTAATTCCTTCGTGTCTTCCATATCCAAATGGTAGTCACTTTGGGATATGTCAATTATCTTTTCAATATTTCACAAACCTTTGGCCAAGCCTTGGGTTTCGGAATATCGAAACGATGTGCACCTTGTGCAACACGCCCAATTGCAAACTTTGACTTTTCACCTCTAGAATAGTCAATTAATTCTCTAAGAATTATTAATTGCAATTTAATACTTTTAAATCTAAAGATAGATTTATGATAAGTATATTAATTAAGCACTAAAGTCATCATCACATAAATCTTCCAAAGATTTTATGCTCTACTTATTTGCTTAATTATGGCCTAGATATAACAAGTTATTTTATCCAATAAAGTAACCTATTATTAATTCCCAATAAAATTAAATCATTTAAAACATTTAATCCAAGGATTATATATTTTAAATATTCAACTTTTCAATTCTTTCTTGATTTCAATAGTCCAACTATTTAATCAATTTAATAAGGTACTATTTATTATAATGATTACAATAATCCAATTATTTAATCAACTATAATTTAATATTGATTACTATAATCTAATTATAAAATCAACTATCATTTTAATTCAATTATATTGATTACTATAATCCAATTATAAAATCAACTATATATTGAATGAGTTTGTATATAGTCCAACTATATATATTTTTAAAACAACATAAAATATTAGTCCAACTAATACTTTTGATTAATATGACGAGTAAAATATAGATGAGCGCGTTTAGCGAGTATTCGAACGAATGTTGCAAATTCAATACTTGCCTCCCACTATTTTTCGTCGAGCCTCTAACCCTCTGTCGAGTACTCGGGAAACCGTGTTTCCTAGTGGGCTAGGATCCCGTTAAATATCACACAATCTTGACTTTGGCCAACAAATTGTATGATAATTAACTAGGTAGATCTCGAAGATCAATTGGATCTCATCCAACTCCTAGATCCAGTAGGTGGACATCCAAGTCCCAAACATATATCTTATATATGCCTATACATCGAATGTATACCCTAACCTTTTTCCTCTGAATCAACTAGGCCTTGGCTTTGGCACAACAAACCTAGTGATCCCAGTCAAGCGCGGACCCATTGACATGGAAGCTTCGTAATCAATGTCAATGGACAAGAAGTGGTCTTGACTTTGGCCAACAAACCACAACTTGGACACGACACCGATATGGAACAAAGCCTCGTGATTAAAACACATCTTCGACGGACAAGGGCTTGACTTTGGCCAACAACCCCTGCCAATCTCGGATCTTGAGTAAGAATCACTCAATGGAAGGAAAATAAACGCTTGATATTTAACGAGGGTTTTTCGCGTGCAAATTGGCTACCAATTTAATTATCTTTGTTAAGGTCTCATCATCATACACCCTTAAACATGCATTCTAAATACATAATAAAGCGAGTATGAAATAAATAATAATGATATGCGGATGGATACTTAACACATTGATCCTAGATCAAATCTCTCCCTTTCTCACTCAAGCTAGCACTTGTATTACTTCTACCCGTTACACTACACTTCTAAAGAAACCTCATTTACATGGAGGGGAATAGGTGAGAAGAGAATACAAAGAGAATGAGGTGATAAGGCTGGACACGCAGGTCCAATTTAATAAATCGAATTTATTACAACAATTTCTAAAATTGCCCCACCCATCTAATATCCATCCGATATACATTATTCATTCAACACAACCACGTATTCACACACATAAGCATGCTATCAATCAATCTAATCAAATTAATTAATCTGATAATTAAGTGATCATCCAATGTTCAAACAACGATTTGATTTTGTTCGAGTCAAACTCGTTTTTGCGAATAAGTACTTAAAGTACGAATTCATGAATTAAATTAAACTACATCATTAAATCTAATTTAACATGTATTTAATACTAATTCACTATTCAATTCCAAATATTACACTTTTATTTAATAAACCTTTTACGATTTAAATTCCAAATTTAATCGTAACGCGTCTCAAAGACCGATTAACGTCCAACGTCAATTCAATTAAAGTCCAATGGGCTTTTAATTGATTTCTTAAGGCGTGGACTTTTGGTCAACTCGGGTCAAACCGATAACCAAAGTCCAATCCGGGATTTACCCCATAAGCCCATAAATCAATCTTGGCCCATTAGGCCCAATTGAACTTTAAAGGTTCATTAGTCGCATTTGGGCTTTATGGTTAAGGTTTTGGGCCCAATTGGATCCAATCCATTTGGCCTAAACCCAACTTGATAAAATCAAGCCCAATACAACATTAGAAGCCCAAATCCAATTTAAGCCTAAATAATTAAATTACAAAATCCAATTCCGCAATTTAATTACCTAAAGTGCATTACATGATTAATCAACTAAATCAACATTTCCAAAACACTAAATTAGTCCAATTAATCATACTCAATTCATTATTATGTCCAACACACAAATGAAAAATCAAACCCATTTACATGCTTAAAGCTCTCGGCCAAGGAGGATTTTGTGTCCGATTTGGTTTCAATCCAATCGAACCCACAATCGACATTAAATCACATCCAATTGATTTCATACACATCCAATGTTCAAAATCAAAAATACACAAGACATTAGGGCATAGTTCCAATTCGGCCAACATAGAATTTTTTGGGATTTTTTCAATTCAAAATCCATCCAATTGACCAAAATTAACATCATCCTACATGATTCTAACTCATCAAATGAATCAAAACAAAAAATTCCAAGATCCAAAATACCAATACATTCGGCCAAGTCATAAATTTGGGGAAAATAATTCCAAATCATTTTCAACAAATTGGTCCAACAAAATGAAATTAAACATGTTAAAGCATACTCAAACAATCAATTTATTCAAATCATGCTCAACAACATTTACCCAAATTTTAAGCCCTACATTTTTCATGCTTGAACCTAGCTCTTGATGCCATTGTTGGTATTATCTAGGTCCCAAGATCAAACAAGCAATGAAAACAATGTGTGAATACATCAACGGAGGTAGCGGAATACTCACATCGATCGGTTGAGTCGATTTGAGACGAATCAAGCCCAAAATGCCCACTTTTTCACGCCAAAAATGCAGCAGTCACTGCCTCCAAAACAGAAATTTTGAGCTGAGAAACGGAGCTCCAAGCCTCGTCCGACGGATCCCGGCTCATGGGTGAACCTCCCTACCACCTTCGCAAGACTCGTAGTGTGCTAGCACTTGCGGTTTTTCACAAAAACCCACTCTTGCTTCCCTATTCACGCCATTTCTGGTTCAAAACCAGTGAGAAAAATGTGTCTTTTGGCGTGAGAAGAAGAGAAAGAAAATGGAGAGAAAGAAATGTGTGTTATTGAATTTGATTTACATTTAAGTGTATCTTATATACTTTAGTAAATTTTTCAAATGAATTTCATTTGAATTTGCTTTTAAAAAGTCAAACAATAAAAGCAAACACTATGCACATCATGTTCCATCACTATTCACATCACTTTATTAAAGTGACATGTTGTCAAGTCACATCACTCAAAGTGACAAGTGATTTGACGCTTGATGCGACTGATTGATTTGACGCTTGATGCGACTTGCGTTGCCGCACTCGAATTCGAAATACGAATGCGCTCGCAATCACACTCGGGCTCGGGTTCGTTAATTCCAAATTAACGATTTTTCCGTCGCGTCGTAATTAAATGATTACGCCTAGCGAATTCACTATTCACGTCGCTAACGAATTAATTCTAAATTAATTCGTTCGCCCGAATTAAAATCTAATTTTAATTCCGCGTCGAAATCTAATTTCGTTTAATATATCGAATATATTAATTTACCGATTAATTCCAAATTAATCGTTATCTCTCTCTAGACGATATTTTATCCTAGATAAAATATCTCCGTAATTAATCCTAGATTAATTTTCTCTCTCTTCTATATAATCCCAGATTATTCAAGAGTGCGAGTTGTGCGTCATCGGTGGATTATCGGGAAGCGACCCATGAGATCCCCGGATAAGTTGGCAGTAAATACGGTCGTCGGAGTATCCGAATCACGTACGTACCAAGTACTACGTTTTACCGATTTACGAGACAAGGTCGACTCCTAGCAAAGCACCAAGTCTACCCAATTCTCCGGACATATCCATTTAAGAATATTAAGATCTGTATCAAGCGTAGTATACGATTGTATTGTGGTATCGGCCCAGTATCGGATAGTCACGTGCTAGGGCTGGGGCTGGATAAGTGTCTGCCCCGTCCGAAGCACATATCGGATGTCTGGTAACATAGTCTCTATAATCGGATATTCATGACCTGGTCACAATATCCCGATTGGTTGCGCAACACTCAAGAGCACTAGTACCGTATCCTGCGTGACATCATCTCCACTATGACTGAAGTGATACTTCCGTCTTGACATCACACCCAATACACTACGACTCTCTGATAAACCCAGAAGTGGTGTACGCAGAACCGGTTAAAGCCTGTACCACCAAGACCAAAGTCTATCGATTATCGTAAGTATTAGCGATGTAAGTCTCAGGTTAAGACTATACACACCTACCTTGATTTCGGCCTCCCATAGACACATAGTCATAATACCAATGGGATTCCGAAGGGTCTATCCAGAGCGAAGCTGTTTCCCGTACCATCGGTGAAACACGACCTCCTATCGCACTTGCATAAGTATCCAATACTTATATATATGAGAACTATGCCGTTGTGCCCTCACAACGCACACAAGTGCAATACTAGCCTATTCCGCATTATCGATGTCCAGTCTCGATAATACTCTCCGCTAGGGATATTTAATGATTAATCCTTCGGGGACTGATACTGTCTCATATCATTCTCAGTCCAGGAACTAATCATAGGGACCTCTCTTCATTATATATCTATGGTGATCTAATCACAAATGATGAGAGTGCAATTTCCTTGTCACATAGTTAATTTGCTACAACAACACAATGATCTGTGCAAATAGTGACGCTATGGGTCATTTTGTCCAACATCGAGTGGTGGTAACTATGAAGGTATCTCCTCTGTAAACTGTTGGGCTATATGCCCCAGAGCTTCATTGTTTGTAAAAGGAATTGATTATTGTAATTATTTATAAACCCCGCATTGTTATTTATCAAAGTTGTTTTGATTAAATTCCATATTGTCAATTGTCTTGTTTACCTTCATACTTTTTTACCATCAGACTTAAGTGTATGATTTTGATACACAAAAGGATTTTAAGTCTGAAGGTTTAGTAATCTACATTGTCCATGGAGAGCAAACAAAGTGGCTACTTTGTTTGTGGTTATCTATAAACTGTCGCCCATTCCTATACTTGTATGACACATTGATCCGTTCATTCATGTGTGACATGGGAATGAAGGCACCTGTATTAAATGAATCATATAGATGGACCACAATAATGAATTTATTTTAAATCCTTAACCCAAGAAATTCATTTTATCTACTAGATGGTCTATATGGATGAATCTTATCCTGAGTGTAACTACGAACTCTGCATTCAGGCTGTGTCCTTTGATTTACTATGGTGAGGTTTGGTGCAGCATCCCTGCCAAGAACTATGTATTTTTGGGGATATGGTTTGATTGTAGCTGGGAACTTTTACATAGATATGGAATTCACTCATTCTTGCCAGAAGTAGAAGAATATCTCTTTTAGAGTTATTCGGGACTTGAACAATTTCGAGCGCTCAACTTTCCTATTACAAATAGAAAGTATTATATTTATAAGTGTTATGCATCAATTGTTCATTATAGAATCAATGGCTTAAGAGACAAAATATTTAGAGGGGTATAATGGACTTATGACCCGGCTCTATTTATGAGATATTCGTGAAGGGCTATATCCATATGCAGTTACTATATCGATGGACACCAAAGTTGTTCGGCTTATATTTTCCATCTACGGTAACAAGAGTTCAACTTCGAGTTTTTAGTGCAATAACGCAAAGTTAATATTCATAATATTTGATTAAGGTTTAATTAATATTTCGGAATTATTGGAGCTCGGAACCGTAGGTCCATTTGGTCCTCATGCTAGCTTGATTAACTGTAGCAAACCTAATATAATTAGATTGTTTAATAATATGCTCACATTATATTTATATATTATTAATATGATTAATAAATTTTTTTTGTCACAATGAAATAATATTAAATTAGTTTAATATTATATTTTCTAATATATTTTGATTATGAGATAATCAAATAATAATTATAAGATAATTATTACATCATTAATAATTATGAGATAATTATTACATCATCATTGATAATGCATAATTATGAGATAATTATGACATCATTATTTGATAATGGTAAATGCATTATCAAGACAAGCCTTAATGGTTTGCCAAATCATCCACCAAGTTTTTGTTAATTATTTTTGACCTAATTACCTAACTTGTTCCATAATCTAATGGATTTGGTTGACACTCCACTCAAGTGTGTTGGCCATTTACAATTGATAAGATTGAGTGGATGTTGATGGAATGACTTTAGTTTATATTCTTTACCATTCCCACTCAAATGTTGGGTAATCAAGTGAAAATCATACTTAGCATTTTGGAAAAAGAAATTCAAGAGAGAGCTAACAAACATTCACAATAGTTGTGAGTAAGGTAGAGAGAAAAATCGTATTTCTCAATAGTTGAGATTAGAAAGAAAAACAAAACTGAACAAGATATTTGATCTTCTTCATCTCATCTTTCTAAAGCCAAAAGATTTTGTGACAATATCAATTTCTCTAAAAAGTTTAGAGGTTGATCTTTGTGAGTGAAGCCCACACTTTGGTTTGTGGTTTAGAGATAGATATAGCTCGGAAGATTGAGTGGTTGATTCTATAATAGAATCTCAAAGGAAATTAATCAAGAGTTTTTGGAGTTCGACTTTAACAAAGGAGAAGGCAAAGAAAATTTTACAGATCCGGTGCCACCACATCCGCAACTTCCACCGCGCAAAAGGAAACGGTTTCCTACACAGACACATTATCATAATCCTGCAATTAAAAAGTAAGCACACTAGGCAAGATAATGTTAGGGTTAGTTTCATCATGACTAATAAGAGTTTCTCTATACAAAAGGATGATCAGTTTCATCAGAACTCATAAGAGTTTCTCTATACAAAAGGAGGATCATAAATTTATTCTTGGCATATTCTCTCCTCAATTCCCCCTCTTTAGCAAAGAAACTATTTTTCATTCTACCCACACTCTCTTTATTTTGTGCACGCTCAGTATATCTCTCGCCTAATCCCCTGGAACTGTCAACCTCACCCCCATCGACTCACATTCGTGATCTCACCCGGGGGTGTTTTCTCTGTAGAAGTCTGTATCTTCATTTAGTATTCAAAAACTTCTTGTGGTGTCAACGGAACAGTGTAACTTTTCTTCTATCTTGCTCAAAACAATATCTGTTTCAAAACCCATCATGCATCACTCTTCTGTCAAACTGCCAAGGACGCCCTAGTAACAAATGGCCAGCTTGCATGGGGACCACATCACATAACACCTCATCCTTGTATTTACCAACTGTAAAACTAACCAAGACCTATTTATTGACTATAACCTCGACATTTTTATTCAACCACTGTAAACGATAAGGCTTGAGATGTCTAAGCAAAGTCAAACCTAGCTTCTCAACAAGTATTGTTCTAGCTACATTAGTACAACTGCCCCCATTGATAATCATGCTGCATCTAGTATGGAATATGTTATCCCGCTGTTGAGCCATATATCCTCCTCACCCTTGGCCTGGATACTTAAAGCACGTCGGTTCATAAGGGAATTTACCTTGGCTCCATACTCAACCCCTTCTTCAATAGTGGCGACCTCCAACTCGGGCATCTCCTCCGAAACATCCTCACCATCTGAAATTACCTCACCATCACCCCCATATACATGGTCCTTCTATTAGATCACTGTGAAGCTATATAACCACTCCCCATACATTTGAAACATTTAAGGTCACGACTCATATTTGGTGGAGTATTGATTTTTTGTTTAGGTTTGGTGGTGAAGTCTTCCATTGGTTTTGGGGCCTCTGATCTAAACGTAGATGTGGTGCCATCCCTGTCATTATCTCCATATTTTGGCTTCCATGTATTATTTGGACCCGAATTTCTCCTTAATGCAGTTTTTGCTTCAGTTGGTACTACATTTTCTTTACCATATGTACCATGTCCTCTAACTCTATATAATCTTGCAATTCTACTACATTTGCAATCTCCCTATTCAGCCCACTTAGAAATCGTGCCACAGTGTCCTCTTGATCTTCTTTGACATTTGCGCGAATCATGGCAATTTCCATCTCTATGTGGTAGTCTTCGACACTCCGAAACCCTTGTGTAAGATTCTGAAATTTATAATACAGATCTCAGTAATAGTGGTTCGGTAAAAACTGCTTCCTCATAACTGTTTTCAATCATGCCCATGTAGTGATTGGGTGCTCCCTATTCCTCTTAATGTTTGTCATCATTTGGTCCCACCAAACAAGTGCGTAATCGGTAAATTCAATAACCGCCAAATTCAATTTCTTAAGCTCTGAATAGTTATAACAGTAAAAAAGAAGCTCTACTTACGTTCCCACTCTAGATAAGCTTTGGGATCACTCTTGCCTTGGAAGGATGGAATAACCATCTTGATTTTACCCAAGTCATCATCTTCTTCATTCTCATGACTTCTCATGAACAACCTTTCATTCCTACCTCGTCTAGGCCGAAATCTACCCATATCCACATCTGATACTCTACTCAAACGACTCATAATAATCAAAATTAAATTCTTTTTCCTCTATCTCCATTCATGGCTACAGTACGTCACCCACTAAGCCTGGGGGTACGGGCCCTACATCATTAGCTATAGTCGGCTATGGTGGCCTATTTCCCTGTGGAGTATTGTGTCTCATCCCTTGCACCTTATCTCAAACATCTCGCATCAACACTGATACCCATGCAAACTTTTTCTGAAGAGCAGTCACAGTATACGCTACATCCCTCAATTCGGGTTCCTGTGGAGAATTGGCACTTTGACTCGGAGCTGCGCCTTCTCTGGATATGCTTAATATTTTAATTATATATTTTCCTCTTTTTTTTAAATCTCTGCAACTGTAACAAACGTTAGTAATAAAAATAATTAAAGCAAAGCACAAAAAAATTAAATCCTCATAATTCCCTCGTGTTTGTTACTCAAATGGCTTTTACCCAAAGCTAAGCTCACCAACACTTGCCTTTTACCTCTCTCTCTTGCCATCAGATGAGTTCTCAAATAATTTGAGCCTAGTATTGCCGAAACCCTTAATTTTGTCCCAAATAGCACTGTTCAGCTCAATCATATAGTATAAAAGATAGGTAGACACAAGCAGAATGGAAACAAGATACTGACAACGATTTACGAGAATTAATAAAGAAAGCTAGTTAAATGCGAATGGAAGAGGAAAACAAACACACTATTGATTATGGCAAATATGATAGTAGATAAACGATTGCACTCGAAATTTGGAATTTTTAAACACGCAAAGGTAAATTACCTTAATCACCTCGTCTTCACACTACGAATGCTAGGAAAAAATTATATGTAGGAAAAATTTTAAAACATTTGATGTCGGGAATTGACCTGATTTTTTTTTCGCATCCCTCGAACCTTCTAAAACGTTTGGTGTTGTGGAATTAACCAGATTTTGATTAGTTCCAAAATTTCACCCAAGTTTACCTAGCCACAAAGAGTCTACGAGTTTAGAACTCTAAGTCATGTGAATTGCACAAACGCAGCGAGGAAAAAAATGAACAAAATCCGAGAGAAAAACAGACACATAAATGCACATAGAACACAAAATAACACAGAAAACACAGGAAAAAAACAACAAAAAAAAGACAGGAATGTATGAAAAATAAAAAAATCAAAGGAAAGAAAACAAACGCAGAATAGAAATATAAGAACACACGCGACAATATAACTAACAAAAACAGAACGGATATGCGAGCTGACCTTGGAACATTTGTAAGAGTTCAATTCAAAGTCCCAAGGATCATAAATCATGCACAAAAACCGCATATAAACACATCAAAGGAGTAAGGCGGAAACATAACTCACATTGAACGGTTTTGATGAAATGAAGAACATGCTTTTTAAGCTCCCTCCAAGCTCGGCAATGGCTTCTGGAACTGCAGTGAACGCACGGTGGTGACTGGTTCGGCTTCCTCCATGTTCGGCCATTGATGAGCACCATTGAAGCTCAAAGCTTCAAGCTTTCCAAGCTCATGAAGACACTTCCCTATCACCTATGTATAACTCAAGGTGTGCTAGCACTTGTTCATCTTCCATTTTGCTTCTCAAATTTTCGGTGAAACCAGAAAAATAAGAGAAGAAATCGCACCATGCGTGAAGGAGATGAAGAAGAAAAAGAGAGGGAAGAGAGAAACCGTACATGTTTTCATGTAAGAGAGAGAGGACCGAATTGTGGTGTAAAGGAAAGAAAAGTAATATATATTTATTCATTATTTCCAAAAATAAATAAAACATATATATATATTCCAAACCTTTCATATTCATCACTTTTACTTTTAACTTTTTAAGTCATATCACATCACTTTTCACATCACATCTATTCACTTTAATAAAGTGACATATTGTCAAGTCACATCACTCAAAGTGACAATTGATTTGACGATTGACGCGACTAGCGATTTGAGGCTTGATGTGACTTGCGTGCCGCGCTCGAATTCGAAATGCGAATGCGCTCGCAATCACTCTCGGGCTCGGGCTCGGGTTTGCTAATTCCAAATTAACGAATTTTCCGTCGCGTCGTAATTAAGTGATTACGCCTGGCGAATTCACTATTCACGTCGCTAACGAATTAATTCTAAATTAATTCGTTCGCCCGAATTAAAATCTAATTTTAATTCCGCGTCGAAATCTAATTTCTAATAATATATCGAATATATTATTTTATCGATTAATTCCAAATTAATCGTTCTCTCTCTTTAACGATATTTTATCCGAGATAAAATATCTCCGCAATTAATCCCAGATTAATTCTCTCTCTCATCGAATTAATCCCAGATTAATTCTATCTCTCTCTTCTAATTAATCCCAGATTAATCAAAGTGCGAGTCATACGTCATCGGTGAATCTTCAGGAAGCGACCCATGAGATCTCCGGATATGTTGGCAGTAAATACGATCGTCGGACTGTCCGAACACGTAAGTACCTCGTACTACGTTTATATCGATTTACAAGACAAGGTTGGCTTCTAGCAAAGCGCCATGCCTACCCAATTCTCCAGAAATATTCTTACAGGAATATATAGATCTGTATCAAGCGTAGTATACGTAGTATACCGTAGTATTGTGTATATTGCCCAGTATCGGATAATCACGTGCTAGGCCTGGGGCTGGATAAGTGTCTGCCCGTACGAAGCACATGTCGGATGTCTGGTAATAGTCTCTATAATCGGATATACATGACCTGTCATAATATCCCGATGGCCGCGCAGCACTTAAGAGCACTAGTACCGTATCCTGCGTGACATCATCTCCAATATGACTGAAGTGATACTTCCGTCTTGACATCACACCCAATACTCTACGACTCTCTGATAAACCCAGAAGTGGTGTACTCAGAACCCGTTTAAAGTCCCCTACCACCAAAACCAAAGTTTATCGATTATCGTAAGTATTAGCGATGCAAGTCTCAGGTTAAGACTATACACACCTACCTTGATTTCGGCCTCCCATAGACACATAGTCATAATACCAATGGGATTCCGAGGGGTCTATCCAGAGCGAAGCTGTTTCCCGTACCGTCGGTGAAACACGACCTCCTATCGCACTTGCATAAGTATCCAATACTTATATATATGAGAACTATGCCGTTGTGCCCTCACAAACGCGCACAAGTGCAATACTAGCCTATTCCGCATTATCGATGTCCAGTCTCGATAATACTACGGCTAGGGATATTTAATGATTTAAACCTTCGGGGACTGATACTGTCTCATATCATTCTCAGTCCAGGTACTAATCATAGGGACCTCTCTTCATTTATATATCTATGGTGATCTAATCACAAATGATGAGAGTGCAATTTCCTTGTCACATAGTTAATTTGCTACAACAAAACACAATGATCTGTGCAAATAGTGACGCTATGGGTCATTTTGTCCAACAATCTCCCACTTGGCACATAGCCAGTCACTCAAGTGTCCCACACCTGAACTATGTACGGTTCGCTCAAATTGCTGAGGAAAGGTTTTCGTCAGCGAATTTGCTGATTATCGTTTGACGCGATTTACACGATCATCACATCGCCACGATGTATGATCCGAACGAATCAGATGATATAGAAGTATATATCTGGATCGTCGATGAGACCTTTAATTCCTTAGCTTGTGCTGACGCCTAGCTCAGCTGCTAAAAGAACTATATCTAATCTAATTAGATTTATTTTCGATCCAAATGGCTTCTATTGCTGCCTCAGCTGCAGCAATAATCCGCATTTGTTGTTTAATTCGGCAGCAGCAGTTATCTTGCTCGGAATATTTCCAGCTCACTGTCCCGTTATTCAAACTTTATAGTACCGTAGTAGTATTTAATTGTTCGGAAACTTGCAGTAGTGATCCCAGTCACTTCAAGTTCTCCATCTCCATAGTTTAAGACAACATCTTTAGTTCTCTAAGATACTAACAGATGTCCTTAAATTCAATCCAGTGACTATCACTTGGATTGACCTGATTGTGACTCCATATGCTCGAAGCGTATGAGACACCAATACAAGTACATTTTAAATGTACAATTCCCAGAGAGTGTTAACAACTCCAAATCTATCCCAGTAGATCTTTATTCCTTGAATAAAGGTTGTTACTCCCCAGAATTCTACGGAGAATTCTATTGAAAAAATATCCATGAAAGCCAAGCTTTCACCAATTGTTTTATGGGAATTTCATTGTCAGTGCCCTCTCCCACTAACCTCCTTATATACACAAGAATTATTTCGTTTTGAGTTAAATCATAAACCATTATGATTATTTCAAAACGTCAGTTCCAAGAACCCTATGCTTGCTTCAATCCAAACATGGATTGAATAATCCGCAAACCTTGTTGTCGGTTATACAAAATCGTCAGAATGTTATAAACATTCTCCAAAAGGTTCCTTTTCAGGAAAGCGATTTTGATTTGTAACTGACACATTTCATAAATGAAATATACAGTTATCAACAAGCATCTTCAAAATGGATTTACCATGGCAACAGGTAAAAGGTTGAACCGTTATTAACACAATGTTGATAACGATACCTTTCCGTCAAAAGCCTAGCTTTGTACGTTGGTGTGTTGCCATCCATGTATGTCTTCCTTGAAGACGTATAAAGTACCAATAGGCACAATGCTTTGTGGTACTGCAACTAGTATCCATAATAGTCGTTATACATGGAATCCATTTCGGACTCATGGCACTTTGCCATAACAGGGAGTCGATACCTCGTATCACTTCCTCAAAACGTAGTCGGTGGATATACCTTCATAAGATTGACATCTTAATGAGGTTAGATCAGAAACCCATACCCTAGGTTGTTTTCTGACTCTATCCGATCTACCGATTTCTTGTGTATTTGAAGATTAATGGTACAGATTCATCATAGATGAATTGTTTGTGTTCCATTAAGGACTTCGTGCTTTGAATAGTATTACTCCGATTTTCATCGAGTATCACTATCCTCCCCACTGACCACTGCATATCGGTATTCCTCTCAGGAAAACCGCATGGTGAGCAACAATCACATTGTTCTCATGTGGGATTTATAAGTACTATACTTATGGTTTCCCTTAGGATAACCTATATTGGCACTATCCAATTTGGGTTCTTAGTTTGGTATCATCCAAACGTTATGCCTGGCATACCCAAATTATCAGGAATGAGAAACCTCGTTTCTTTCCTGTTCATATCCTATATGATATCTGTCAAACAGATTTATATGGAACCTTATTCTAAATAAGTTTTGCACTGTTAATACATATCCTGTTGAAGGAAACAGTAGCTCAGAGCGACTCGCGAAAAACCTAATCATGTCCAACAAAACTTGGTTTTTAGTTCTGACACACCGTCTATTGACGTGTCTCGGGAGGAGTCCTCATATGAAAGAATACCGTACTCTTTCATGTACGTATGAAACTTACTGCTTAGTATTTACCAATACGGTCTTACCGTAGCGGCATAATACTACAGCCGATCTGTTTGTATACTTCGTGTCGAAACTCAAAGTTTCGTATTTGTGTTCTTCAAAAGAAACACATAACCATAACGTGATGCCACATCCGTTAAGGTCACGAAATATTCATGTACACATCTAGCCAAGCTAGATATGGCCCACTTACTTCACCATGAATAGGGTTTACAGATCGGTGGCCTTTACACTATTACCTAGTAAATAGTATTTTAGGTACTTTACCTAGTAAACTAGATTCGTAGACCTTATTTGAATAGTCAAATCAGTCCTGGTACCTACTCTTCAAAAGTGTGGATATACGAGTCTTGTTTAATTGTGTCCCAGACAACAATGCCACAAATAAGTCTCTATTGATCAAATCAATATGAGCTTATTTATTTGTCATTTTATATGTTGAGATTTTATTTATATTCAAAATATAAATTCTGTTATTCACATCTAATGTGTTTATCTCGGTTTAAAGTCAGTATCCAACTCATAGCGGATTCTGAACATCAATACACATATTTTATGTACCACACTAAGTATTTAAAATCTAATTTCAATACTAGTTGTGAACATAACTAAGACAAACATTTTAAAGTTAGAGCCTCGCCCTTTCTTTAATTCCTTCGTGTCTTCCATATCCAAATGGTAGTCACTTTGGGATATGTCAATTATCCTTTTCAATATTTTAGGAACCTTAGGCCAAGCCTTGGGTTTTTTAGAATATTGAAAGGAATGTGCACCTTGTGCTACATGCCCAATTGCAAACTTTGACTTTTCTCTACTAGAATAGTCAATTAATTCTCCAAGAATTATTAATTGCAATTTTTAATACTTTTAAATCTAAAGATAGATTTATTATAAGTATATTAATTAAGCATTAAAGTCATCATCACATAAATCTTCCAAAATTTATGCTCTACTATTGTGCTTAATTTTGGGCGTAACGTATAATAAGTTATTTTATCAAATAAAGTAACCTATTATTATTCCCAATTTGAAAATTAAATCATTTAAATATTTTAATCCCAGATTATATTTTAAATATCAACTTTTCAATTTCTTATCTTGATTACAATAGTCCAACTATTTAATCAACGATTAGTGGTACTTATATATTATAATGATTATAATAGTCCAACTATATAATCAAATATAATCCAAATTAATTAACCTCAATTACATTGATTACTATAATCCAATTATAAAATCAACTGTAAACTGAAATTAATTAATTCAAATATATTGATTAATATAATCCAATTATATATAATCAAGTATAATACAGTCCAACTGTTTATTAAAACAACAATTTAAATATTAGTCCAACTAACATTTAATATTACGACGAAATAATTTAAATGAGCGCGTATGGCGAGTAATTGAACGAATGTTGCAAATTCAATACTTGCCTCCCACTATTTTTCGTCGAGCCTCTAACCCTCTGTCGAAGTACTCGGGAAACCGTGTTTCCTAGTGGGCTAGGATCCCGTTAAAGTATCATACAATCCTGACTTTGGTCAATAAAAAATTGTATGATAATTAACAAGGTAGATGTCGAAGATCAATTGGATCCCATCCAACTCCTAGATCCAGTAGGTGGACATCCAAGTCCGAAACATATATCTAATATATGCCTATATATCGAATATATACCCTAACCCGTTTCCTCTGAATCAACTAGGCCTTGGCTTTGGCCAAAAACAAACCTAGTGATCCCAGTCAAGCGTGGACCCATTGACAGGGAAGCTTCGTAATCAAATGTCTATGGACAAGAAAGTGGTCTTGACTTTGGTCAAAACAAACCACAACTGGACACGACACCGATATATAACAAAGCCTCGTGATTAAAGCACATCTTTGACTGACAAGGGCTTGACTTTGGTCAAAAAAACACCCCTGACAATCTCGATCTTGAGCAAGAATCACTCAATGGAAGGAAATGACGCTTGATATTTAACGAGGGTTTTTCGCGTGCAAATTGGCTACCAATTTAATTATCTTTGTTAAGGTCTCATCATCATACACCCTTAAGCATGCATTCTAAATACATAATAAAGCGAGTATGGAATAAAATAATAATGATATGCGGATGGATATTTTACATTGATCCTAGATCAAATCTCTCACTTTCTCTCTCCCGCTAGCACTTGTATTACTTCTACCCGTTACACTACACTTCTAAAGAAACCTCTTTTACATGGAGGGGAATAGGTGAGAAGAGAATACAAAGAAATAGGAGATAAGGCTGGACACGCAGGTCCAATTTAATAAATCAAATTTATTACAATTTCCAAAATCGCCCAACCCGACTAATATCCATCCGATATACATTATTCAAACATCAAACCATGTATTCATACAAGCATGTTATCAATCAATCAATCAAATTAATTAATCTTGATAATTAGTGATCATCCAATGTTCAAACAAAGATTTGATTTTGTTCGAGTCAAACTCGTTTTGCGAACACGTACTCAAAGTACGATTTCTACGAATTAAATTAAATTACATAATTAAATCCAATTTAATACGTATTTAATTCTAATTCATTATTTAATTCAAATTAAATATTACACTTTTATTAACGAACCTTTACGACTTAAATTCCAAATTTAATCGCAACGGGTCTCAAAGCCCGATTAACATCTAATGTTTTATTTAATTAAAGTCCAATGGGCTTTTAATTAATTTCTATAGGCGTGGACTTTTGGTCAATCGGGTCAAACCGAACAACCAAAATCCAATCCGGGAGTTACCCCATAAGCCTTTAAATTAATTTTGGCCCATTAGGCCCAATTAAATAATTAAGGTCCATTAAGTCATAATTGGACCTTTTGGATTCGGTTTTGGGCCTAATTGGATCCAACCAATTTTGCCTAAACCCAACTTTGTTACAACAAAGCCCAAAAGCCCAATTACAACCTAACAAGCCCAATTTCCAAAATCAAGCCCAAATTAATTAACTTATAAAATTCCAAATTTCACAATTAATTAACCTAAGTGTAATACACAATCAATTACCCAATAACATTTCTAAAATATCAATTAGCCTAATTAATCATGCACTTTAACAACCAAATAGTGTCCAACACAAATCAATTAAAATCAAACCAATTAACATGCTATCAAGTCTCGGCAATTAGGGGTTTTTCAATTCGATTCGGTTTCAATCCAATTGAGTCCACAATCTTAATTTCCCAAATCAATTCAATTCATCCAATGAATTAAAACAAAAATCACAAAGAATTTCATGTTCATAAGATTCGGCCAAGCCACTTTAAAAGGGAAAAATGTTCCAAATCAAAATTCAATCCAATTGAACTTCAAAACAACATTAACCAATTGTTTTAAGTCATCCAATGATCAAACAAAACAAAATTACCAAGACATTAGGGTTCTTCCAATTTCGGCCAAGCCTCCAATTTGGGGAAAATTGAATCCAATCCAATTTCATGAAATTGATCACACACAATCTCAATTAAACATGTTCTAAGCATACTTAAACATCCAATTCAATTAAAACATGCTCAAACACATTTTACCCAATTTCAAGTTTCATGTTCAACCTAAAGAATTGGGGAAAATTGATCCAATCCAATTTTCTTGAAATTGATCATGCACAACTTCAATTCAACCTCATTCAAGCATACTTCATCAAACAATTCAACCAAATCATGCCTAAATCGAGTTTACCCAAATTAAAGTTTTGACAAAAATAAGCAAATTGGGGAAAATCAATCCAATCAATTTTTTTTTATCAAATTGATTACATACAACTCAAATTCAATCATATATAATCATTCTCAAACAATCAATTAGACAGAATCAAGCTAAAATCAAAAAGCCCCAAATTTGCTCAAGAACCCTAATTCGGTTTTCATGCAATCAAAGCTCTGATACCATTGTAAGAGTTCAATTCAAAGTCCCAAGGATCATAAATCATGCACAAAAACCGCATATAAAACACATCAAAGGAGTAAGGCGGAAACATAACTCACATTGAACGGTTTGATTAAATGAAAAGAAGAACATGCGTTTTTAAGCTCCCTCCAAGCTCGGCAATGGCTTCTGGAACTGCAGTGAACGCACGGTGGTGACTGGTTTCGGCTTCCTCCATGTTCGGCCATTGATGAGCACCATTGAAGCTCAAAGCTTCAAGCTTTCCAAGCTCATGAAGACACTTCCATATCACCTATGTATAACTCAAGGTGTGCTAGCACTTGTTCATCTTCCATTTTGCTTCTCAAATTTTCGGTGAAACCAGAAAAATAAGAGAAGAAATCGCACCATGCGTGAAGGAGATGAAGAAGAAAAAGAGAGGGAAGAGAGAAACCGTACATGTTTGCATGTAAGAGAGAGAGGACCGAATGTGTGTGTAAAAGGAAAAGAAAAGTAATATATATTTATTCATTTATCTTCCAAAAATAAATAAAACATATATATATATTCCAAACCTTTCATTCCATCACTTTTACTTTTAACTTTAAGTCATATCACATCACTTTTCACATCACATCTATTCACTTTAATAAAGTGACATATTGTCAAGTCACATCACTCAAAGTGACAATTGATTTGACGATTGACGCGACTAGCGATTTGACGCTTGATGTTACTTGCGTGCCGCGCTCGAATTCGAAATGCGAATGCGCTCGCAATCACTCTCGGGCTCGGGTTCGCTAATTCCAAATTAACGAATTTTCCGTCGCGTCGTAATTAAGTGATTACGCCTAGCGAATTCACTATTCACGTCGCTAACGAATTAATTCTAAATTAATTCGTTCGCCCGAATTAAAATCTAATTTTAATTCCGCGTCGAAATCTAATTTCAATAATATATCGAATATATTATTTTATCGATTAATTCCAAATTAATCGTTCTCTCTCTTTAACGATATTTTATCCGAGATAAAATATCTTCGTAATTAATCCCAGATTAATTCTCTCTCTCAACGAATTAATCCCAGATTAATTCTATCTCTCTCTTCTAATTAATCCCAGATTAATCAAAGTGCGAGTCATACGTCATCGGTGAATCTTCAGGAAGCGACCCATGAGATCTCCGGATATGTTGGCAGTAAATACGATCGTCGGACTGTCCGAACACGTAAGTACCTCGTACTACGTTTATATCGATTTACAAGACAAGGTTGGCTTCTAGCAAAGCGCCATGCCTACCCAATCTCCAGAAATATTCTTACAGGAATATATAGATCTGTATCAAGCGTAGTATACCGTAGTATTGTGTATATTGGCCCAGTATCGGATAATCACGTGCTAGGCCTGGGGCTGGATAAGTGTCTGCCCCGTACGAAGCACATGTCGGATGTCTGGTAACTAGTCTCTATAATCGGATATATATGACCTTGTCATAATATCCCGATGGCCGCGCAGCACTTAAGAGCACTAATACCGTATCCTGCGTGACATCATCTCCAATATGACTGAAGTGATACTTCCGTCTTGACATCACACCCAATACTCTACGACTCTCTGATAAACCCAGAAGTGGTGTACTCAGAACCCGTTTAAAGTCCCCTACCACCAAAACCAAAGTTTATCGATTATCGTAAGTATTAGCGATGCAAGTCTCAGGTTAAGACTATACACACCTACCTTGATTTCGGCCTCCCATAGACACATAGTCATAATACCAATGGGATTCCGAGGGGTCTATCCAGAGCGAAGCTGTTTTCCCGTACCGTCGGTGAAACACGACCTCCTATCGCACTTGCATAAGTATCCAATACTTATATATATGAGAACTATGCCGTTGTGCCCTCACAAACGCGCACAAGTGCAATACTAGCCTATTCCGCATTATCGATGTCCAGTCTCGATAATACTACGGCTAGGGATATTTAATGATTAAACCTTCGGGGACTGATACTGTCTCATATCATTCTCAGTCCAGGTACTAATCATAGGGACCTCTCTTCATTTATATATCTATGGTGATCTAATCACAAATGATGAGAGTGCAATTTCCTTGTCACATAGTTAATTTGCTACAACAACACAATGATCTGTGCAAATAGTGACGCTATGGGTCATTTTGTCCAACAACATTTGCTCATGATACCAACTGATGAGAACCTTCCTGGGACAAGCCAAACAAACCCACACAAGACTAAAACCATTCCCAAGAAAGCCAAGATAGTTCGGATAAAAACTCTAAACCTCTGAGGAACAAGCAATAGAAACCTAGAGTGCTAATGGGGCGCCATAAAGGATTATCAGACCTTTGATAAGCCAAAACCAGTGAGAACAAATTGAGGGTTTCTCAAAGTTCACGAATTGATATAATTTTATTGAAGAAGAGTTAATGAAAACAGAACCAAAAGTTAGCCTTTTATAATGAGGCTTCAACCAAAAACCCTAACCCAAAAAAGACAAAAGATGAAACTACCCACACTCCAATAGACGTGTATCCTAAAACTAACCTAAGTTATCCCCACGTGCAAACCCTTTCACGCTTAACATAATTCCCAAACATAAAATATTAATCTAAAGTAATACGCTCAACATAAATAAAGGGCCAAGTTAAAAAAAATGTGAAGCCCTAAAAAAATAATAATTATCAAATAACTATAACAAAGCCTAAGTATCTCGTTGTCCCATGGCCTGAATAAGGTTCACCATTATGGGTTCTTCTAGCTTTAAGCCCATACTCAATGTAGGACAGGTGCGGGAATAATAAGATATAATCTTCTGTATGAATTCATACATTGCTTCATGTATATTCTTAGCTCAAGACCTCATGATTGGACCTTCTGGAACATGTACGGTGGTGGTCATTCCGTGTCCATCATTGGCTGCATCTTGGGCCTCATCATATCTCTTATTAGACAAATAATATTATTACCGATATTGGATAGAGAGGGAAATAAAATAAACATTCAAGATAGTGTTATGTTTATATGATAGAGATAACTATTTGATATGTGAATGTTTTTTTATCTAACGATCACTATGTTTTGGAAACATATAAATATGTCTTTAATATAGAGGAAAATACAAGTAAAAGATCTAAATTAAATAATATTGAATTATGACATATGAGATTGGGCCACATAGGTGTTAGATGTCTATCAAAATTGGTTAAGGATAGTTTGATTGAAGATCTTACCTTAGAGCCTTATCCAATTTTTGATTCATGTATACAAGGGAAAATGACAAAGGCCCCGTTTCTTGGTGTTGGACACCGTGCTGAAGATTTATTGGAACTAATACACAACGATGTGTGTGTTCTATTAAATCATGGAGCTCATGATAGTTCAATATACTTCGTGACTTTCACGTATGATAAGTCAAGATATGAATATATCTATTTGATGAGACATAAATCAGAAACATTTGACAAGTTCAAATTATTCTGAAACGAAGTAGAAAAATAAACTGGTAAATTTATCAAGTGCCTTCGATTAGATCGAGACGGTGAATACATTAGTGATGAAATAAGAAATTATTTAAGGGAAAATGAGATTCTCGCCCAATATAGCCCACCAAGAACTCCTCAACATAACGGTGTATCTGAGCGAATAAATTGTAATTTATTGGATATGGTACATTCCATGATGATCTATACAGATCTTCCATATTACCTTTGGGGTTATGCTTTACTTACTGCTGCCCACATACTTAATAGGGTTCCATCAAAAGCTGTTTCTATGACCCCATATCATATATGGTTCGGTAGAAATCTATGTCTTAGATATTTAATGATTTTGGGTTGTCATGCATACGTCAGAGTTACACAGCGGGATAAACTAGCACCCTATGGGCATAAATATAGGTTTGTTGGATATCCTGAAAATTCTTTGGGATATCAATTCTATGATTATGTGCAACGAAATGTATTTGTTGTTCGTTTTTATCACTTTTCTTGAAAATGAATTTTTGAGAGAAAATGGAATTGTAGAAATATTGAACTCGATGAGTTTAATCCCAACAGTAAGGAACCATAGATCCAACTAGGTGAAGGGTCTACAACACAGGTTGTATGTAAGTCTAATAGAATATCAAAGCCTCCTAAGAGATTGTTTTTAACATCTGATGTGAGCCTTGATGTTCTCCTCTTGGAGGAAATAGATCCGACTACGTATAAACATGCGATATTGGATATCGATTCGAGAAAATGGCAGGAAGCCATGAAGTTTGAGATGGATTCTATGCATGACAATTAAGTCTGAGACATAGTTGAACTTCCTGAAGGAGTTAAACCTATTGGTTGTAAATAGATTTACAAAAGGAAATGAGGGTTTTATGGAAATGTGGAAACCTTTAAGGCCCGACTAGTAGCGAAATGTTACACTCAATGTCCTAGAATTGACTATTAGGAAAATTTTTCACCAGTAGCCATGCTAAAATCCATTAGGATTCTTTTAGCCATTGCTGCATATAACGACTGTGAGATATGGCAAGTGGATGTGAAAATTGCCTTTCGAAATGGATTCCTTGAGGAGGATATCTATATAAAATAACCAGAGGGTTTTGTATGCAGTGAGACTTCAAACTTGGTTTGTAAGCTCCAGAAGTCTATTATGGACTTAAACATGCATCCCGAAGCGGGAATCGTCATTTTGATGAGATAATTAGATTATCTGGATTCATCAAGAACGAGGAAGAACCGTGTGTTTATAAGAAAGTTATTGGGAACATGATAATATTTCTTGGTTTGTATGTAGATGACATCCTTATCATTGGGAATAATATAGGATTGATGCAAAGTGTGAAAGACTACCTTTGCAAGAACTTCTCCATGAAAGACATGGGTCAAGCTTCCTATATACTGGGCATAAGGCTCTACCGGGATAGAGTTAGGAAGCTTATAGGGTTGTCGCAATCGACATATATAGATAAAATGTTAGAAATGTATAGTTATACCAACTATAAGGTAGTAAATGTACCTTTCTGATATGGCGTACATCTTTCGAAGAAAAAAGAACCTTAATCTGAGGAAGAAAGAGTTAGAATTTCTAGCTTGCTATATGTTTCTTGTATTGGAAGTATTATGTATGATATACTATGTACGAGCCTTAACATTAGTTTTGGCATTAGTGTGACTAGCCGATATCAATCTGATCTAGGTAATGATCATTGGATAGCCGTGAAATATATCCTAAAATATCTTAAAGGCACTAAGGATAAATTTATAACATCCCCCTCTCGGTGATGCTACCGGCAGGGAATAGGCTGACATATCCCCCTGAGCCTCTGAATTTCTGATTATGATCAACACTACTAACCTCATCTCAAATATAGACTCATGCATAGGGACCATTGCCCAACTCAACGACATGGAATATATTTTAGTACTCATAATTATTTACTCAATATTGCTTCTCTTATAACTTTGTTCATGAACACTTTTAACACATTACAAAGACTTATACATTACTAATGACTGACATGCAACTTTACTTTGACACCGACTGTGCTGAACCTCTGTAATCTATCTAGTGGACTCAAACACCCTAGTGATTTCCATCACAATCCATTCTCTCGAGCTTGTGATCTAGGTAAACCTGCAAAATAAAAACACTGAGAGTGGGGGGGTTAGATCGTTTGAACGACCTAGTGAGTGGACAATTTAAAATGGAAACTGAAATAATTTATGAAAAATTCATTATTCCGAAATCGAAATCATCTCAAGAAAATGAATCTTTTCTGAAAACTCTTTTATCTGAAAATAAATCGCTTTATGTGAAACTTTTCTAGAAATGTTTTCTACCTGTAAAACTTTGAGATTCTCATAAAACTGTTCCTCTTGAAAACTCTTTCATAAAACTATCTTTTCTGAAAATCATGTCTTTGAGAATATGTAGAAAACCTAACTAACGAGGGCCTTACGTATTGTCGTCCCCCCATACGCTTAAACTAGCTTCTTGGGACGTTACATATCGTTGTCCCCCAAGCCACTAAACTAGAGCCATGTGTGTAAATCCATGCTATTGGGGCGTTACGTATCGCCGTCCCCCTAGCCCTGAAACTAAGATCTAGAGGCGTTACGTATCGCCCTCTCCCTAGTCCTGATCTACATGTACACATGTTATATTCATCAATTCCATAAGTCACATCAGAGGTGGGTTTTTCCCCCATACCTCCAAAAATCACAAAAGTCATGCTTTTAAAATCAAACTTTCTCAAACATTATTATTCATAAAATAACTGGAAATAAACTTGGCTAATGCCCTATTGCGCTTAAAAGTAAGTCTCAATTAAAAAAAAAATAAATAAATATAAACTTGAAAAGAAAAAGCATTCACAGATTAATAACTATTGCCAATGATCATGGATGCGACTGAATAGATTCGTGCAGAAAAGCTAGTCCGTCCTGTATTCGATTATGGTTAGCATATATAAACTAGAAGCTAATCATAGTCATGGATGTAGTTGATGCTCATGCAAGTTGCATACGTGTTGGGATAGCTAACATGTTAATTGACTTTAACATCCTAGGACGAAACAGAAATGGGATGAAACTAGTCTTGCTGCGCGTCGCGACTCCAAGTCTTACGCGTCGCGACGTTGATATGATCATACTAAAACAAACAACATTTCTTGTTACGTGTTACAACGCTATGTGTTCCGCGTCGCGATACCCACATGATCATACCTGAGGTAGAGAGCTTCTTCTTGCTCCGAGTCGCGACGCCCACTCAAAAACAACCGAGGCAGAGAGCACCTCCTTATTATGCATCGTGACACAAGCTCATTGGCGTCGTGACGCTCGCCCGATTTCAGGGCTAAACATCAACCCCCAATGCCAAGTAATCCCCACATTATCATACTAACTCCTTCAAATAGGCACTTCCCTAAACTTCAACATCAATACACACGAAACATATTCAATCCCCGACTACTTATATACTATTTGATCAACATCAATACACAAGAAACATATTAAATCCCCAACTACTATCATCCCAACTTCAACTCAACTCATATAACTCCCCAACACACTCATGCACTTAAAAGGCTTCACCCATTCTAATACTATCATGACACCCTCCAAATACATTCTAGCAACACTATCAAGGCCAATAAACAAATTCAAACCTAGGGTATGCAAGGTGAGAATTTGGGGCTCTAGTTTATTTGCCCAAAACTGAAAAATAATGAAAGAAAGAGAGTTAGAAGCTTACTTTGTGTGCTTTAGAACTTGAAAATCATCACTCTTTCATCAAAATATTTGCATGAGAATGAAGAAGATGGAAGCATTTTCTGTCAACCTAGCTCATTTTTTTGGCTTAGAAAGGGATGGATGAATAATACTATATTTATAGGCAAATGGTTGATTTTTCTGTAATGAAATGAGTGGCTAAGATTGTGCCACATCACTCACTCTAGGCTATTCTCGAAATCCACTATAGTAGCCACGTAAATCACAATTTTGGACCTACTTCGGATATATGTCCAACTTGGAAGTTGTAGGTCTCGGTCTTAGCTTTCCGACGATATAACATTCATAAATATTAGAGATCGTATGAAAATGTTATGGCCCAAATACTAAGGGATGTCCGGAATAGAACATAAAATAATTTCCGTATCGGAACTGCGAAGAATTTATCGAACGTCCAAAAAGTAATTCACGAACACATACACACTTGAGCATGATTTATATCATGAATTATTCACCTATAATATAGTAGTCGTCCGAATTATCGGGGTGTTATATTTTCTCCCCCTCTTAAATAGGAGTCGTCATTGAATCCCCTTTAGGGCTGAAATTCTAGAATTTGTCTAGGCTTGATATTTTTAATACTAAATATCTTACCACAAGTCACCGGATTCACACGCTATTTCATAAACCACCAAATGTTAACTGATTGTATTCTCATAGCCAACTCTGTTTCATCAATTATATCGCACTACTTCCCAACGATCTTCCATATGCTATCATCATACCGTATGACAATGTGATTATCATGCCGAACCTTGTATGACATGACTTGGAAGTCATAAATGGGATGTACTCTAATTTTTCTGTGTGAACCCTTACTCTGTTGTAAGCTATTCCACATTATCTGGGTTCAATTCAATTTAATAACTAAGATCTCCGCCAAACTGACCATTTACCACTTGGTTAGTAAATGTACCTACTATGTGTCTTACCCTAATATCTGTTTTATGTATAACACCTCTTACCATGCTCGTATATACTACACCAAATTCTGTGAGCTTTAATGAATAATCCCTTGAATTCTTGACTGAGAGGTAATTCCTTGTTCTCAATCCATGTTCTCTAACTCGATTATCTGCGTGAGCTATCAGTTCTAAAATTGATACTATATGTGTGGCCTGTCATACCACATATCTTAGTTCCACTATTGTTTGAAACTTTTTATATCTCTTGCTATGACAACATTAATTCTTAAATATCACTTGAGGCTTCTGTTACCCTTCACGTTTATTGTATCACTATTATACTTTATACTACAGCCAATGAACTTTGTTTCCACTGGCTTTGAGTATACCTCAGGTTCTTCACCTTCTTTTTATAATATAGTCTCTTCAATGACCTTTTTAAATATATCTTCGGGTTCTTTTTAGCTGGTACTTCCGAGTCCCTATAAATACTATTGTTCTCTATGGTTAGGTTTTTTCATATCCCGCTTCTATTCTGGGTGTAACTGTATAAAAGAATAATCTTCTAGGTATTTCCTTAGCGCCACATACTCAATCTTATTCTAGCATTCCTTCTCATAACTTAACTATTTAACTCTATATTTTATCCTTGCCAAGCTTCAATTGCTTATCAGCTTTGTCTTTCAAGTTCTCATATCTCTGCTTATCTATGGGGCTTAGGACCTTATAGTTTATGGTCAAATTCTTCAGGAACAAGGTACATATATTAAGCTTAACTGTACGTATACTTGTGCTTAAACTGTATTCCTTACTATTCACGTCGACGTTGGTGACTCGGTTCTGGTTAATGTTCATACTCTTTTCGTACCTTCAAATTCGTTACTAGTATAAATCTGGTTAACCATCTTTACATTCACTTGTTCTCTTTGCCTGATTGCACTTTAGGCTATCCCACTTTCAGTTATTCCCATAGTCTTATTCTGTTAGGTACTGTCTTGGTATCAACCATATCCATATGCCTGGTTTTTTTGGCCTTTTTATGTTACACTTCAATAAATCTGTTTCAAATCATCCCGAGCCTCATTTATAACAATA
The DNA here is from genome assembly GCA_019454045.1 of Zanthoxylum bungeanum. Taxonomy (NCBI): domain Eukaryota; kingdom Viridiplantae; phylum Streptophyta; class Magnoliopsida; order Sapindales; family Rutaceae; genus Zanthoxylum; species Zanthoxylum bungeanum. The sequence continues at coordinate 44,439 of SKCR01050430.1, forward strand.
CGATGCGAAGGGAAACATATTGGCTATACTCTTTATCTTTCCTCCAATCTATATTTAATAGAACTTTGGTCTTATACTAGCGCCTAAGGGCTCGCTGCTATGCCTTCCACAATATATTTATTGATGCCCTTATTCTTCGATTTCTAAATGGAAAGGTCTGTTGTTATATGTCCTTAGTTATGTATAACGTTGTTACTCATGTATTCCTGTCATTGCTTAACTAATGCTCCTTCTTTAAATCCTTTACTTAGAGTTATTTCCCCTTATATTATGCCCTTATACTATGTCTGAAGTTTCCATGTTTTATGTCTCGGTTTTCTTATCCGAAGGATTATTTTTTAAATATCTCTTACCCTGCCTTATCGGATACTATACTACACCACATATTTACTTGTCTATGGGAATATCATCGGGACGAACACCATAGTCCATCATTACTGCTATTGTCTAACGAGCGTTGGGAGGGTGGGGCTGGTCCTGAAGTCTTTTGTTTTTGGCTGTGGTGGTCTCAATAGCTATATGTGTTACAATTGCACATGCTGCTAATTTGTAATCCTAGGATTCCCTTATTTACATATATGATATTGGGCTCCACACTAAGGTACTACTTCTAGGAACTATTTGAATCACCTCCTTCAACTTTACTCCAGATTTATTTCTGACTCTGGGTCATACTATCCTTTATCGAGAACTTCCTTAAGGTTTCTGCTCTCTCAAAATCCTACCATAATCCCTCTATTATTCTTCCTTTCGAAGTTTGCTCTGTTACTTAAATTTTCTACTTATCTCAGTTTCTTAAACCTCTTAAGTCATTACTTCCCTAGAAGCTCCACATTTTTACGACAAGTTATGGTATCACTATTGAACCGTTGATTTGGGTGCTGCTCTCTTACTAAAATTTCTTCCTTTCTAGTATGGTGGGAAGCTCTATATAAGTCGTATATCTTACTTATGAGAGTCACTATACGTGTTGCTCACTCTGGTTCCTTACTATTTTGAGCCTTTACTTTCTTGAAGGCTATAAGTTCTTCGAAAGGATAAGTTATCACTTCTACATTTGGTTAGACTTACTATGAATTCAAATTATTCGATCTCATACAAAATATTACTATCTTATGATTCCTATCCAGGTTCTGTTGAACTTCTTGGTTCAGCTATCTAGCTGTTTCATGATTTTCCCATCCTGTCAGATGCTCCTCTTTACTTGTTCAAATCCTTATTGGGCTCTAAGTTGAGGGGTTAATATATACATGATATGGAGATCTGAGAATACATATTACTATCATTCGTCTAAGCTCAGTGATGGCCTGGTTAGGTATTTATATACTTACTAGAGTATAGGCTGCTAGAAAGAAGAATTATCATTCATTCAGTTGGGATCTGCATCGAATTTGTTGTGATATTTTCTATCGTACAGCAAGTGTACCGTGTCAAGTTTTAGTAAAGATAAGTGAAAGAGTGTCGAACCCACATGGATTATATTCAACTCGTAATAAGTACTATAATTAGTAAACCTAACTTTATTTAGAAAGTAACTAAATTTAGATTAAAAACTAAATAATTAAGAAACAAAACGTTTGATAAAGATAAACCATGATCTAGAGTCAGATTTCACCTAGCTATCCCCTATGTATTTGTTATGCCAATCAATTCTTATTTAGTTGTATTGTTTATAAGTCAAGAATTCTAAGTTATTTTAACTCCATCTCCCGAGTGCCGAGTGGATATATTATAAATTACAGACTTCGATATCTCTATAAAAATTTAGTAATTAACAATTCATTACGCTATGTGATTCCTTGTTAACAACTTCAAAGGGATTATAGATTCTCTCGAACTCTACAAATCTCTTAATTTATATTCTCTAGATCCTTCAAAATCCCTCTCTCCCGAGCGATAGATTCTAAACATTCATCATCTCAATTTGTGGCTAACAAATAAGAAATAATAAACGCAAGAGAATATAAATAAACTGAATTAAAACTTCATAAAAATCAAATTGGCAAACAACACATAAGTTCAAGCATTGGCTACATCATTCTCTAGAATAATAAATTTAGTTCATGACCAAATAATAAAACAATGAAAGCATGATCATGATTCTAATAGAGATCATTAGAGTTAAAGAAAGAAACTAGAAGATTAAACACGAATCGAATCCCTTCGTCTTCGAACGTCACCGCCTTCGTCTCCTCTTGTCTCTCTTCAATCTTTCTCTTTGGATCTCTCTAAAAATATGTGTTTTGAGTCTTGAGTTGTGTATTATCAGCCTCATTAGGGTTTTGGACGTAATGTTATATTTATAGGAAACCTTGGAGTCCTGCTGCGCATATGCGACTACTTATTCTGAAGAGTTTGAATTTTTGCCACAGCGTCGCGGCGCCAGAAGTTAGCGTCGCGGTGCCAAATCCTTGGGATAATTTTATTGAGTTACGTTGGGCATCACGATGCCAGAAGTAGCATCTTGACGCCACTCATTTTCCCAAAATGCATATTTTCAGCTTGTTTCCGCTTTTCTCGTGTACTTCTGTTGCATCCATAAGCTCCCAAAACCTGTATAATTACTCCAAATCCATGCTCTAATACTCTCTATCAATAAAACACTAAACAACTCCACAATACATTAAATCACATGGAATCTAACAAAATAATAAGCTAATGATGCATGAATAAGTGTGTATAAATCACACTTATCAAACACCCCCAAACTTAAGATTTTGCTAGTCCCGAGCAAAAGACTAAATAAAAACAAAATAAAAATTAAACAAACTAAAGGAATAAAGTTAACTAATCCACTTTCATATGGATCACAATTGCATTTAGCGTATGCAACAAGCCTTTAAACCCGTAAACTACCCTAGTGGACGAGTTATAGTCTCGTAAGGGCTTACATAGACGACACCCACAAACGTCATATAATCATGCACATGCAATCATTTAAAAATAATAAAAGCAAATAAAATAGTCCTGATAGTTACGCATAATATTGTCCTCAAAGAATGCCTATCAATGAAATTAGAGAACCTTCAAAGTACTCAATGCAACTTAAATCCAAGTTCTTGAATAAAGTATCTAAGCCAGACTCACGGTGTGTGTGTGTAAAGGTTCGATCACAGCTCGACTCCTAAGTAAGCTAACTCAAAGATTTCATCTCAAAAATTGGGATCCAATGGGTCAAACCAACCTGGATATCTCAAAAGTATTATGTAATTGCTATTTTGTGCTCAATATGGTATGATTTTTTTCCTCATTTTTTTTTACTTTTTTTTTTCAACACACCTACCCTTTAAGGTAGCATTTCTCCTCATGGTGGTCCTAACACTCACCCATGGGTAGCTTCACGCTTATCGGTTATATGTGATTTAACTTTTTCTTTATTTTCTCATGATTTCATTCTTTTTCAATCATTTTTTTTCTTTTGTTTTTAACAATACCATACATCATAACACTAGCAAATCAAGATAGATATCTAAGAAAACGGTCATTCATCAGCAAATAATTTCTTCAACCAGTCACTAATCGGTGGTAAACACATACGTTAAGCAAGCGTACGTATCGCTCAAGTAGTATAAAATGTATTGATCCCACGAGAACTTAATACTTAGGCTATCAATTTATGAAGCTTAATGTTTACAAGTATCTAATAGATTGATTGTTGATTGGATGGTGATCTTAAACTAAAGACAAGTAATTAAAATAGTGCGAATGGAAATTAATGGAAAAATAAATATTATAAAACTATTTAGGGTTGTGAATCCTTCCAATATCTTTTAAAGATGAAGTGGTTATCTCATGTCTGCGTAATATATCGGTTTACTAACATGGAACACGAAAATATGCAAAAGCCTATGTCGATGGTCAGATGCAAACACCCAAAGTAATCCAATTAATCATATGTCTATGTTAACCAAATTACCTGAATTCATTAAGATTAAGTTCCAATTGTGGTTACCCCCGCCCGACAGGTATATGTCTATCATAGAAGGAAATCTATCTAAGGATCATTTGCCTTAAGGTGAGATCGTGAGCTATTGAGTCTAAGGCTGAAACCTAAAATCCCTTTGTCAAGTTCATTTTAAGTTTACCAAATCAATTTTATTAATGGCCAGTTAACAAGAAGCATTAAGCTTAAGACTCAATAAATAAACCTTTATATTACCCAAGACATAAAATAACCAACTTCATAAACCGATGATAATGGAATTCATCACACCCCTAGATAATATGTTTAGTTACAAAACATACCTAAAATTACAAAATGCATAGTTTAATAGAATAACATAACAGAAAATTAAAAAAGTAAAGAAAATTACAACAATAAAAGAAAATACTGGAGCTAGGGGTTTCACTTTTAATACTTCAAATATAGATTACTCCCTTATCAATTAATCATTTCTTGAATTAATTATATTAAAACCGACCATATAGGCGGTAACAAAATCATATAAACCGACCATGTATGCGGTAACAAGGTTAGCACCTAAACTGACCATATAGGCGGAAACTAAGTCCAATATTGTAAAACCGGCCATATAGGTAGTAAATAACTAATTCAATTTACTTATTTAAATTAAGGGAGTAAATCTAAATTATTATATTAAAGGTTTCACCCCAGACTCCAGAAAAAAAGAGATTACCTACTCATGATGTAATTAAAAACACAAAAAATATTTATTAAATAAATAAAGTGAAAATACAAGAAAACTTAAATAAACATATGTAGGCACTGCATTTTTGCATATAAGTCCCAATGATGAGCCTCGAACGGATGCACTACCTTTTAAGTCGCGGAAGTCTCGGGAAACGGACGTCGGAAGGGAGAATTCAAGAATCAGTGCCTCGTTGGATTTAGTTCGCTCGCTTAGCCTCGGGTTTGCTCGTTAGACCTCTATTTTAAAATTTATCTCCGGCCCAAAATTTAAACCTAGACTCTCCTCTCCTATGCACACACCACACACAACAAAAATAATAAACCCTAAAAGCCAATGAACCCCACGTGAATAACCCACCAACAAACACCTAAAAAATTCAACAAATAACAAAACACAAACACAACAAAACAAATCAATTAAATAACCCACACAAACAAATTCAACACAATAATAAATAAACAAAACCAACAAATGAATAAGCCAAACAAGACACATCACAAACAAGACAAACCCATTAAATAAACCTAGCCACCCCACGTCCAAATTCAACAAAGCACATCTCCATTTTCAAAAAGCCAAACCCTAAGCATTAAATAAATTCCCCCTAATAAATTATATAACCCCTCACCAAATAACAAAAATATTAATTAGCTTCACTCTCCACCTAAATCCTCTCCACTATAAAAAAACAAATAAACCCAAAGCTCTCTTGGATGAAGGCATACGTGAAACCCCCTTACTCCCTCTCTCTTCTCTCATCACTCCTGCAAAAAGAATAAACCCTAAAACATCACACATCTCACTCTCACAACAACACACACATAAAGCCCCTTTGCCCTACACCCTCCATTCACGCGTAACGCCTTCAAAAAACACCCTTCATTCAGTCCCCTTCAACGCCAACAGGCCCTAGCACCCAACGTAGCAGCCCTTGACTCCCCACTACTTCACGCCAATAGCCCACCAACACGTCCCCAATATTTCACGCCAACAGCCCCTAGCACCCAACGAAACAGCCCCAATTCAAGCAGACCACAACAACACCATCATGTCTTTCACATTGAAGCCTTCACGCACAACAGCCTCATCACGCTAAACTGATTGCCACTCACGCAAGACCTCATCCCTCTGGCTTCAACCAACAGCCCCTTCATATCACACACCCCTTAAACTCATCCAACCAACGCCACTAACATAGAGGTCACTCACTGCCCCTTACTAATGTGCACGTTCTCATCTCTCTCTTCACAAAGCACCGAATCTGTCCTCAACTAATCCAAATAACCCCTCAAACTGCACCCATATAAAGCCACGTTAAACCCTCACAAACCGACAAATAACAAACCCTAACACAACAAATCACCCCCTGATCAAATGCAAAAACCAGTGAACAAATTAGCCCCTAAATAGTCCCCAAAACTGCACCCTAAGCCGCACCTTCACTGCCACCGAAATAGCCGCAAAATGACCACCAAAACTACTCTAAAATCAGCCCATAACACCGCAAAACAGTTGATGAGCGGAAAATATATCAATATTTACCGCCCATTTAACTTAATATTTTGTTTAGTTTCTCGGGTTTGATGAACGTTTTGATGTGTTTTAGTTTATTTTGCAGATAAAATAATATCAGATCTCAATGAAATCATTTAGGACTAAATATGGGTCAAATAAGGGCAATTATTAGACTTGATATTTTAATTTTGGAGATTGGAAACTTGAAAGGGCGTTTTTGACGAAGTGCAATTTTGGAAATTCCAGTTTTGCGCATCTGTCGTATTTTGGGCATAACGTTTTACTCCGATATCGGATTGAGCTGATTTAAGTTCCAGATTAAAGAAGACTCAGAGATCTACAGCTTTGAAAGACAAAATAATTTCGAATTCTGACGATTTCATGCCCGAAATTGATGAACCATCCAAAAGTGTGTTGTGTGTAATTATTAAAGTCACTTTCAATCATTTTCAAAGCAAAAAATAAATTAATAAATAATTAATAAAAATTATCAAATCATCACCAAACATGATAAGAGATTAGTGGAGCAATTAATAATGGATTTGGTGGAGCAATTAGTGGAGCAATTAGTGGAGCAATTAGTGGAGCAATTAATAATTGATTTGGTGGATGATTTGATGGAGGCAAAATTTTGCCTATAAATACCAAGCCATTTCATTTGTAAAATTCATACTTTCTTCTAAGGAATTCCTTAAGAATACTAAGAAGATTGTATCTTGTTTGTTTATTTAAAGCTTTCAGTAATTAATTTCCCCTTTCGCACTTTCTTTCTTTACTTTTCAGTTTTTACTTTCCGCAATTTACTTTTACGCACAATACTTTTCTTTCTTAATTTTCAGTTTTTACTTTTCAGTAATTTACTTTCAGCAATTTACTTTTCAGGAATTTACTTTTCACCAATTTACTTTCAGTAATTTACTTTCAGCATTTAATTTTCAGTATTTAATTTCAGCATTTACTTTCAGCATTTACTTTTCAGTATTTAATTTTCAGTATTTTACTTTATGTCTTTTATTTTATTTAAGTTTTTTTTTACTACCCGTAAATATGTGTCGTAACTAAGCCAGTTATCTGGGGTTGTGATGAAATCCAATATCACCGGTTTATAAGGGGTTAGATTATAGCTTGGGTAATATAAAGATTTATTTATTGAGTCTTAATCTTAATGCTTTTTCATCAACTGACCATTAATAAAATTGAACTGGGAAACTTAAAATAAACTAGACATAGGGATTTTAAGTTTAAGACATTAGACTCAATAGTCCACGATCTTCCTTGAGGATAGATAACCCTTTAATTGATTTCCATACAGGATAGACATATACCTGTCGGGCGAGGGTAGCCATAATTGGAACTTAAACTTAATGAATCCAGATAATTTGGTTGGCATAGACATATGGTTCAATTGGGTTAAACTGGGTATTTGTGTCTGACCATCGACAGAGGCTTACACATAATTTAGTGTTCCAGGTTAATAAATCAATATATTACCCAACTTTAAGATAACCACTTAATCTTTAAAATGATATTGGAAGAAATCACAACCGTAGATAGTTTTTAATATTGAATTTTCTTAAAACCTACTTTCGAACAATTTTATTTACTTCCTCCCTTACCAGCAAATTCGTGTGACATCAAAACATGCATTCAGATGATTCAACAGTCAGTTCAGTTCGGGGGGAATGCAACTGAAGATCCTAATGCCCACATCAGTAACTTCCTGGAAGTTTGCGGCACTTTCAACTACAACAGAGCATCAGAAGAAGCAATGAGACTGCATGTTTTCCCATACTCCTTGAAGGACAGAGCTAAAGCTTGGCTACATTCACTACCAGCAGGTTCCATCACAACTTGGAACACTTTAGCCACCAAATTTCTTGCAAAGTACTTTCCACCAGCCAGAACCGGAAAACTGAGGAATCACATCACATCCTTTGTACAACAAGATTCAGAATCCCTCTGCGAAGCTTGGGAAAGGTACAAAGATTTTCTTCGGAAATGTTCTCACCATGAAATTCCAAAATGGCTTCAAGTCCAAACATTCTATAATGGGCTTTCTGGAATAATGAGAACCACAATCGATGTTGCTGTTGGAGGAACTTTAATGGCAAAAAGAGAAGATAAAGCCTGAGACCTAATCGAAGAAATGGCCAACAACAATTCTTTATGGCCAACAGAAAGGAGAATGATCCAAAGAATTGCAGGAATTTATGAAGTTGGAGCCAACACATCACTGAATTCCAAGCTGGATGTGATTTACAAAAATCTGGAAACTCTTAACATAAAAGTTAATGGTGGATCCACAAGTTCACCATTTGGACGAGCACCTGAGTCAGAATCTTTCAACCAACATAAAGAAACGGTGAATTATGTCAATAATTTCAACAGACAGGGGAACAATCCATATTCCAACACCTACAACCCAGGGTGGAGGAATCATCCCAATTTCGCATGGAGCAACAATTCAGGGCAAATGAACAATCCACCACCTGGATTCCAACAACAGAACAAAAGCCAGGAACATGCAAATGAACCAGGAATAACAGAAGTGTTGACCCACTTGAAAAAGATAGAAGCAAAACACGACTCTCAAGCAGCAAGATATGATGCTATGTTTCAATCTCAAGCAACAAGATATGATGCTATGTTTCAATCCCAAGCAGCATTAATTCAAAGTCAATCAGCTTCTATTAAAGCACTAGAGAATCAAATTGGACAACTGGCCAATGCTTAGAGTTACAGACTGCCAGGTACCCTTCCTAGCAACACAGAGGCAAATCCAAGGAACATGGGGAATGAGCAATGTCATACTATCATGTTAAAAAGCGGTACTGAAATCAACAAAGATGTTGGAATCAAGGCAACAACAATTGAAGATTTTCCAAAAGAAACAAAGCAACAGATGGAGGAAAAAAAGCAAAGGAAAAAGAACAGATCACTCCACCTCCACCTTTTCCTCAACGTCTTCAGAAGAAGAAATTGGACAAGTAGTTTTCTCGTTCCTTGAAATCTTCAAAAAGCTGCATATCAACATTCCATTTGCAGAAGCGTTGGAACAAATGTCCAGCTATGCCAAATTCATGAAAGACATTCTTTCACGAAAGCGGAGATTGGGAGATTACGAGATAGTAGCATTATCAGAAGAATGCAGCGCTATCATTCAAAGGAAACTTCCCCCAAAGTTAAAAGATCCTGGCAGTTTCACTGTTCCTTGCACCATAGGAGAACATGACTTTGGTAAGGCTCTGTGTGATTTAGGTGCTAGTGTTAACTTGATGCCTTTTTCTATTTTCAGGAAACTGCAGATTGGAGAAACAATGCCCACTTCAGTCTCACTACAACTTGCTGATATAACACTCGTATTTCCAAGAGGCGTAGTTGAGGATGTGCTGGTCAAGGTTGACAAATTCATTTTCCCAGCAGATTTTATTGTCCTTGATATGGAGGAAGACGCAGACGTGCCAATCATCCTCGGGAGACCATTCTTGGCTACAGGTCGAACCATTATTGATGTACAAAAAGGAGAACTAACCATGAGGGTACAAGACCAAGAAGTAACATTCAATGTTTTTAAGGCCATGAACTTCCCAGATGATGAAAAGAAGGAGGAATGTTTCAAACTTGATGTGATACACAGTACCGTTCAGAACTCTGATGAAAGACAAAGTTCTACTGACAAACTTAAAACATGTCAATTGCCTGTGGAGCCTAAAGATAAAGCATCTTTTGCACTGAAAGAGCCAATTATTGCTCTACAAGCAACAGAAGAGAAAAAGTTCCACCAGCTCAACGAATTGGAGGAATTTCACAATCAGCCTTTTGAGGATGCCAAATTGTACAAAGAAAAGGGCAAGAAAAGACATGAAGTTAGTGCGCATACAACTGGAACCAGGGCAGAAGGTACTGTTAAACAAATCAAGGGTGAAATTCTTCCCATGGAAGCCAAAATCATGGTGGTCAGGTCCATTTATGATCACCAAAGTTTTACCAAATAGAGGCGTTGAGATACATGATCCTGACTCCAACAAGACTTTCAAGGTTAAAAACACGTGTCAAGCACTAACTGGGGAGAATCATTTGAGCGACAAAAAGAAAGTGTTACACTTTCAGATCCAGCTTAACATTCGAGAAGTCAAGTCTGGCTGACGACTCTAAATTAGCGCTAGCAGGGAGGAAACCCATGCAATTTTTGTATATATTGTGATCTGGTATGTTTTATTTTTTGTGTGTTTTATTTTTTGTGTGTTTTTAAATTTTTGCAGGTTTAGTCATTTCAAGATGGAAGAGTTCTCAGCAAATCTTCACAAGCAATTTCCTTCTCTCCTCAAAACTCTCTGATGAAAGTCTACAAAGCTCGCTTGGAACAATGGAATTACTAACATATCCATGGTGTTCCTAATGACATTCATTGGGTAATTGAAGCACGAGTCCGATTGGCAGGTGAGTCTTCTGACTCTTTTATTTCACATCTGTCTGGTTTTGGAAGAAACACCTATGCAAAGAAACGTAGAGCTAAACAAATGGGTGTTTGTTACAAATGTGCACGCTGGAATTGCAATAACTCGTTGTCGTTCTTTAGGAATGGTGTCTGATAATCGTGAAGACAAAATTAAATTCATTAGGGATGGCTTGAGTAAGGAGTCTTTAGATGATATATCTTCAACTCTTGAGACACATCCCAATGGATATGTTCACATAGCTATTCGCAAATTAAATACACAATTCAAAAAGAAAGACAACAATTAAGTCTCGGGAATCTGACTCAAAAAGACCTTGTTTGCCAGTTTATAAGAAAATTGGATGGGAAGCTTGTCCCTGATGCATGGACGTCAATCAAGCCGTTACTTTTCTTGTAAATATTATATCTATTGTCTTTTCTTAATAATTGTGATTTGTTTTGTTTTTTCTTTTAATTTCTCCGACAGGATCCAGACCTTTTTTACTATCACGATTATTTCGCTACTAATCGTCCTCTGGAAGATACTTGTGCTATTTTTACTCACCATTTTCAGGTACTATAAATTCAGCCCGTCATTGCACTTTTGAAGGCATCCAGAGTTGAGAAAGAAATACATATAAAAATGGAAGCCACTTCAAGAAGACGAGTTGAAACATCTGTGTGTTTTGCGGTAGTAGTGTTGGTGTTAAGCCATAATACGTAGAAGTAGCACAAGAATTGGGTCGAGTCTTAGCTGCAAGGAATATGCACTTAATATATGGCGGAGGCAATCTTGGACTAATGTGGATCGTTTCAAAGGGTACAGAAGGAGGCAGTCACGTTTTGGGAATCATCCAAAACCCTTGGCAGAAGCAAATCTTATTGAACCATCAAACAGGAGGAACTGATCGTGCCAGGTATGTCTGAACGTTTGGTAGAAATGATTAACCGTGTTGATGCTTTTATTGCTTTGCCAGTGCTTGGGTACATTGGAGGAAATTTTTATTGTGTTATCTTGGCGAACTTGAACATACACCAGAAACCAATTGGGCTGTACAACGTTGATGGATTTTATGATTTTCTTTGTGTGTTTCTTGATGATGCCAGGAGAAATGGGTTCGTGTCAAAACCTTGAAAGAACTCCTCTTTACTGCCAGAACTGCTCCGGATCTAATTGATCAACTCTTGCCTATGAACCACGAGTTGACCCTATCCTTTCAAAGATAAATTGGTCTGAGGACGATCGTGGTAAGAGGCGTCGTGTTAATCTGGATCTTAACCTTTAATTTCCTGTAGAATTTCAGCTAACCAGGTACTACCTTCTAAACTCTTCTTCTACTGTTTAAGACATTGGGGACAATGTCTCATTTAGGTTTGGGGAGGGAATTAGTTGATTAGTACCTTATTTTTAGTTTGTGTGTTGTTTTTATTTTTAGTCCAAAATTTTAATTGAAAAATACAAAAAAATTGAAAAATTTCAAAAATTACAAAAATATTTTGCATTTTGTGTTTTATTTGACTAAAAGGGTGAAATTGGTAAGAGATAGCTGAGTAAGGAGTTTCCACTCCTGAGACGTATCTCAAGCCTATTTTCGAAATAAGTTAATTTTTGTTTATTTCTTTTGAATTATTTAATTTGTGAATGCTCCATAAAAAGACTAAAAGGATCTTCATATGCTCCGTTGACAGGTATTTTCAACATATATAGTAACATACGGACATGAGCTAAAATTGAAAAGTTGTAATATTCAGTGCTCTAGTTTAATTAGAGGAAAGCATCTAAAAAAGTAATGGAGTAAAAAAAAAACGTCTGAGATCCGAGTTATTAAGTCTGTAAGGGTGTTTTAACACCTAGTGCCCTAAAACCAACTGGTTTGGGAGTCACTGGCCCAAAGCTCGTTACATGGATCAAAGATGCTGCAAAATATATATATCTGAAGTCTGAGTAATTAAGTTCGTAGGGGTGTCTTAACACCTGGTTCCCTAAAGCAACTGGTTTGGGAGCCACCGACTCAACACTCGCTACATAGATGTAAGATATTGTATATAAAATAAAATAGAAAAAAAAAAAATCAAAGAAAAAAAAAATCAGAAAAATTATTCATTGCTACAAAAAGTGTGAAATCTGATAGAACTTTAGGACAAAAATATTACTCTCTTATCAACTGCACTTATGACTGTTGTGGGAAAAAAATGAGTTGATTAATATTTTTGTCGACTGTGTATATGGAGAATGGTAAAAATAATCGGAGAATTACTTATTCGGTAATTTAGAATGAAAAAAAACAACTATTGATTTGGAGTAGAAGTTTCACCTGATTAGTCACTAACTTCTTTTTCTATTTTTCTTGTCTTTTTGCTTTTGTGTGCATTAGTTTCACTAACTTTTTACTTTTGTAAAATGTTTGTGGGTATCGTTGCTGTAAGCCCTCACGAGACTATAACTCGTCCACTAGGGACACCTATGGGTTTAAAGGCTTGTTGCATATGCTAAATGCAACCGTGATCCCTACGAAAGTGGCTTAGTTTAATTTTAATTGTTTCTTGTATTTTATTTTGTTGTTTTGCTCGAGGACTAGAAAAATGTTAGGTTGGGGGTGTGATGAGCGGAAAATATATCAATATTTACCGCCCCTTTAACTTAATATTTTTTTAGTTTCTCGGGTTTGATGAACGTTTGATGTGTTTTAGTTTATTTTGCAGATAAAAAATATCGGATCTCAATGAAATCATTTAGGACGAAATATGGGTCAAATAAGGGCAATTATTGGACTTGATATTTTAATTTTGGAGATTGGAAAACTTGAAAGGGCGTTTTGACGAAGTGTAGTTTTGGAAATTCCAGTTTTTGCCGCATCTGTCGTATTTTGGGAATAACCTTTTTACTCCGATATCGGATTGAGCTGATTTAAGTTCCAGATTAAAGAAGACTCAAAGATCTACAGCTTTGAAAGACAAAATAATTTCGAATTCTGACGATTTCATGCCCGAAATGATGAACCATCCAAAGTGTGTTGTGTGTAATTATTAAAGTCACTTTCAATCATTTTCAAAGCAAAAAATAAATTAATAAATAAATAATAAAATTATCAAATCATCACCAAACATGATAAGAGATTAGTGGAGCAATTAATAATGGATTTGGTGGAGCAATTAGTGGAGCAATTAGTGGAGCAATTAATAATTGATTTGGTGGATGATTTGATGGAGGCAAATTTTGCCTATAAATACCAAGCCATTTCATTTGTAAAATTCATACTTTCTTCTAAGGAATTCCTTAAGAATACTAAGAAGATTGTATCTTGTTTGTTTATTTAAAGCTTTCAGTAATTAATTTCCGCTTTCGCACTTTCTTTTCTTTACTTTTCAGTTTTTACTTTCCGCAATTTACTTTCACGCACAATACTTTTCTTTCTTTAATTTTCAGTTTTTACTTTTCAGTAATTTACTTCAGCAATTTACTTTTCAGCAATTACTTCAGCAATTTACTTTTCAGCAATTTACTTTCAGCAATTTACTTTCAGCATTTAATTTTTATTTACTTTCAGCATTTACTTTCAGCATTTACTTTTCAATATTTAATTTTCAGTATTTTACTTTATGTCTTTTATTTATTTAAGTTTTTTTTACTACCCGTAAAATATGTGTCGTAACTAAGCAGTTATTTTCTGGGGTTGTGATGAAATCCAATATCACCGGTTTATAAGGGGATAGATTATAGCTTGGGTAATATAAAGATTTATTTATTGAGTCTTAATCTTAATGCTTTTTCATTAACTGGCCATTAATAAAATTGAACTGGGTGGGAAACTAAAATAAACTAGACATAGAGATTTTAAGTTTAAGACCTTAGACTCAATAGTCCACGATTTCCTTGAGGATAGATAACCCTTTAATAGTTTCCTTACAGGATAGACATATACCTGTCGGGCGGGGGTAGTAGCCATAATTGGAACTTAAACTTAATGAATCCAGATAATTTGGTTGACATAGACATATGGTTCAATTGGGTTAAACTGGGAATTTGTGTCTGACCATCGACAGGTCTTACACATAATTTAGTGTTCCAGGTTAATAAATCATATATTACCCAAACTTTAAGATAACCACTTCATCTTTAAAATGATATTGGAAGAATCCAACCGTAGATAGTTTTTAATATTGAATTTTCTTAAAACCTACTTTCGAACAATTTTATTTACTTGTTTTTAAATTTAGAATCGTCACCATTTCAAATCAATCAAACAACCTGTTAGATACTAGTAATCATTTGACCTCAAAAAATTAATAGATTAGATTTAAGTCCTCGTGGGATCGATATTTTTATACTACTTGAATGATACGTGCGCTTGCGATATACGTGTGTGTTTACGCCGTCAGTTTTGGCACCGTTGTTCCGGGGATTTATTTATCTTTTACTATGTTTCGGGGTTAGATACGTTACTTGTATCTAATTTCTTTTTAGTTATTGTTTTTTTTTTCTTGTGTTTCAGGTTCTCAGAAATTATATGAGATGAACCAGAAGCTTTGAACTCTCCATCGCTTGACCTAGAAAATTGAAAGAACCATCAGACAGTTGAGAAGGGAAAGGCGAGAAGGCCAATAAGCTTTAGTCAATATGGAACCTGAACCGTTGGAGGTTGCAGCACCACCAATTCCCATTCGAGACAGAACTATTCCGGTGGTTGACAGACTCATTTCCCGTATTGTACTTCCTCCCTTACCAGTAAATACGTGTGACATCAAAACATGCATTCAGATGATACAGCAGTCAGTTTAGTTCGGGGGGAATGCAACTGAAGATCCTAATGCCCACATCAGTAACTTCCTGGAAGTATGCGACACTTTCAACTACAATAGAGCATCAGAAGAAGCAATGAGGACTGCATGTTTTCCCATACTCCTTGAAAGACAGAGCTAAAGCTTGGCTACATTCACTACCAGCAGGTTCCATCACAACTTGGAACACTTTAGCCACCAAATTTCTTTAAAGTACTTTCCACCAGCCAGAACCGGAAAACTGAGGAATGACATCACATCCTTTGTACAACAAGATTCAGAATCCCTCTGCGAAGCTTGGGAAAGGTACAAATATTTGCTTCGGAAATGTCCTCACCATGAAATTCCAAAATGGCTTCAAGTCCAAACATTCTGTAATGGGCTTTCTGGAATAATGAGAACCACAATCGATGTTGCTGCTGGAGGAGCTTTAATGGAAAAAGGAGAAGATGAAGCCTGTGACCTAATCAAAGAAATGTCCAACAACAATTCTTTATGGCCAACAGAAAGGAGCATGATCCAAAGAATTGCAGGAATTTATGAAGTTGGAGCCAACACAGCATTGAATTCCAAGCTGGATGTGATTTACAAAAATCTGGAAACTCTTAACATAAAAGTTAATGGTGGATCCACAAGTTCACCATTTGGAGGAACACCTGAGTCAGAATCTTTCAACCAACATAAAGAAACGGTGAATTATGTCAATAATTTCAACAGACAGGGGAACAATCCATATTCCAACACCTACAACCCAGGGTGGAGAAATCATCCCAATTTCCATGGAGCAACAATTCAGGGCAAATGAACAATCCACCACCCCGATTCCAAAAACAGAACAAAAGCCAGGAACAGGCAAATGAACCAGGAATACAGAAGTGTTGACCCACTTGAAAAGATAGAAGCAAAACACGACTCTCAAGTAGCAATATATGATGCTATGTTTCATCTCAAGCAGCAAGATATGATGCTATGTTTCATCCCAAGTAGTAATTCAAAGTCAATCAGCTTCTATTAAAGCACTGGAGAATCAAATTGGACAACTGGCCAATGCTCAGAGTTACAGACCGCCAGGTACCCTTCCTAGCAACACAGAGCCAAATCCAAGGAACATGGGGAAGGAGCAATGTCATGCTATCATGTTAAAAAGCGGTACTGAATTCAACTAAGATGTTGGAATCAAAGCAACAACAATTGCAGATTTTCCAAAAGAAACAAAGCAACAGATGGAGGAAAAAGAAGCAAAGGAAAAAGAACAGATCACTCCACCTCCACCCTGGGTTGATGGGTATGGCACTCCGGGTATGGAGACATGTCAGCATCAATATCAGTCTTGCCGGGTATGGCACTCCGGGTATGGAGACACATCCACATCAGTATCAGTTTTGCCGGGTATGGCACTCCGGGTATGGAGACACATCAACATCAATATCAGTTTTGGGATGAGTCCCAGGGTCGAAGCCCACATTCAGCAAATTAGGGAACAAAGCCCACAATTCGGGAACAAAGCCCACATTCAGCACAGTTCGGGAACAAAGCCTACATTTAGCAAATTAGGGAATAAAGCCCACAATCAGCTCTATTCGAGAACAAAGCCCAGGGAACAAAGCCCACAGTCAACACAGTTTGGGAACAAAGCCCACTCTCAGCACATATCGGGAACAAAGCTTAGGGAACAGAGCCGACAATCAAAAGTTTGGGAACAAAGCCCACATTCAACAATTCGGGAACAAAGCCCACTTTCAACAATTCGGGAACAAAGCCTAGGGAACAAAGCCTACAATCAACGGTTTGGGAATAAAGCCCACATTCAGTACAGTTCAGGAACAAAGCCCACATTCAGTACAGCTCGGGAACAATGCCCACAGTCAACACAGTTTGGGAACAAAGCCCACTCTCAGCACAGTTCGGGAACAAAGCCCAAAGTCAGCACAGTTTGGGAACAAAGCCCACTCTCAGCACAGATCAGGAACAAAGCCCACAGTCAGCACAATTAGGGAATAAAGCCTACATTCAGTACAGCTCGGGAACAAAGCCCACAGTCGACACAGTTTGGGAACAAAGCCCACTCTCTACAACAGTTGGGGAATAAAACCAACAGGTGGTTCGGGAACAAAACCAGGGGTCACAGCACCTCGCCATCTATCTCAACCCAATTCAGGGAACAAGACTCTCATCTCAATTCGGGAACAAAACCATCATCATAATTTGGGAACAAGACCCTCAACTTACTTCGGGAACAAAACCCACTCGGTGGTTCGGGAACAAGACCCAGAGTTCACAGCACCTCGCCATCAATCTCAACCCAATTCAGGGAATAAGACTCTCATCTCAATTCGGGAACAAAATCCTCATCACATTTCGGGAACAAAACCCTCATCTCAACTCAGTAATGGGTCAGAAATGGACCACTCTCACATCAGTAATGGTTTGGAAATGGAACCACCCTCACTATCAGCAATGGTTTGGAAATGGACCACCCTCACATCAGTAATGGTTTGGAAATGGACCACTCTCACATCAGCAATGGTTCGGAAATGGATCACCCTCACATCAGCAATGGTTTGGAAATGGACCACTGGGACACCACATCACAATGGTTCAAAAATGGACCACCCTCACATCAGTAATGGTTCGGAAATGGACCACTCTCATATCAGCAATGGTTCGGAAATGGACCACTCTCACATCAGCAATGGTTTGGAAATGGACCACTCACCGAAAATGGCACTCCAAAAATGGAGCATGGTTCGGAAATGGACCACTATCACTCGCCGAAAATGGCACTCCGAAAATGGAGCACGGTTCGGAAATAGACCACTATCACTCGCCGAAAATGGCACTCCGAAAATGGAGCACGGTTTGGAAATGGACCACTATCATTCGCCAAAAATGGCACTCTGAAAATGGAGCACGGGTTGAGGCCCATATCAGTTGCTATTTTGGGATGCGTCCCAGGGTTGAGGCCCACACATCAGTTGTAGTTCAGGATGCTTTCCAGGGTCGAGGCCCACTACATCATTAACACGGTTCAAAACAACAGGCAAGTCAGGTGGCAGTTGGCGAGCCAGGTAAGTAAAAATGCATTGCACAAACTTTGATAGGATTGCCATTGTCACACACTGCACAAATCCCATCAAAGTGGGGGCGACTGTAGGCACTGCCTTTTTTCATATAAGTCCCAATGATGAGCCTCGAACGGAGGCACTACCTTTTAAGTCGCGGAAAACGGACGTCGAAAGGGAGAATTCAAGAATCAGTGCCTCGTTGGATTTAGTTCACTCGCTTAGCCTCGGGTTTGCTCGTTAGACCTCTGTTTTAAAATTTATTCTCGTCCCAAACCTTAAACCCATACTCTCCTCTCCCATGCACGCACCACACATAACAAAAATAATAAACCCTAAAAGCCAATGAACCCCACGTGAATAACCCACCAACAAACACCAAAAAAATTCAACAAATAACAAAACACAAACACAACAAAACAAATAATTTAAATAACCCACACAAAAAAATTCAACAAAACAATAATAAACAAACCAACAAATGAATAAGCCAAACAAGACAAACCCATTAAATAAACCTAGCACCCCACGTCCAAATTCAACAAAGCACATCTCCCTTTTCAAAAAGCCAAACCCTAAGCATTAAATAAATTCCCCTTAATAAATTATCTAACCCCTCACCAAATAACAAAAACATTAATTAGCCTCACTCTCCACCTAAATCCTCTCCACTACTAAAAAAACAAAAAAACCCAAAGCTCTCTTGGAGGAGGCACACGTGAAACCCCCTTACTCCCTCTCTCTTCTCTCACCACTCCTGCAAAAAGAATAAACCTTAAAAAATCACACAGCTCACTCTCAGCAGCACACACACACATAAAGCCCATTTGCCATGCACCCTCCATTCACGCGTAAAGCTCTCTGCCCTGCAGCACACTTATTTCATGCAAGCCCCTTGCTTCACGCCTTCAACAAACACCCTTCATTCAGCCCCCTTCAATACCAACAACCCCTAGCACCCAACGTAGCAGCCCTTGACTCCCCACTACTTCATGCCAACAGCCCACCAACACGTCCCCACTATTTCACCCAACAGCCCCTAGCACCCAACGAAGCAGCCCCAATTCAAGCAGACCACAACACCACCACCATGTTTTTCACGTTGAAGCCTTCACGCACAACAGCCTCATCACGCTAAACTGATTGCCACCCATGCAAGACCTCACGCCTCTGGCTTCACCCAACAGCCCCTTCACATCACACACCCCTTAAACTCATCCAACCAACGCCACTAACACACAGGTCACTCACTGCCCCTTACTAATATGCATGTTCTCATCCCTCTCTTCACAAAGCACCGAATCTGTCCTTAACTAATCCAAATAACCCCTCAAACTGCACCCATATAAAGCCACGTTAAACCCTCACAAACTAAGAAATAACAAACCCTAACACAAACAAATCAGCCCCTGACCGAACGCAAAAACCAGTGAACAAATTAGCCCCTAAATAGTCCCCAAAACTGCACCCTAAGT
Source organism: Zanthoxylum bungeanum (assembly GCA_019454045.1). Classification (NCBI taxonomy): domain Eukaryota; kingdom Viridiplantae; phylum Streptophyta; class Magnoliopsida; order Sapindales; family Rutaceae; genus Zanthoxylum; species Zanthoxylum bungeanum. The sequence goes on from SKCR01050430.1 coordinate 64,360, forward strand.
CGCACCTTCACTGCCACCAAATCAGCCGCAACCTGACCACCTAAACTACTCTAAAATCATCCCATAACACCGCAAAACAGTCACCAAAATAATGACCAGAAATAGCGAGCAAAACAGTGAATAAAGTATCCGAAACCAAGATAGAAAACTACCTAAAAATCGTCCCGAGACTGGCCCAAAAATAGACTGAAAACTGCAATGAAAATAGAGAAAACAATGAGCGGAAACCGCGAGTGAATCAGAGAAAACAGCGGGCAGAAACCGCGATTGAAAACAGATGAAACAACCAAAATAGCGAACCCGAGAAAACAACTGGAAGAGTGAACTAGTGAAAACAGCAGAAACAGTGGACCAGTGAAAACAACGGAATGATAACCCTTCCGGCACCATGAAATGCACTCCCGAAAAGCGACTTAAAAGGTAAGACCTGAGGGCACCCTTTATTATATTTTATTTTGTTGTCCAGGACACGGCGTGCTCGGTTGACGTGGAATACGTTCAACCGAGTATGCGAGGTCCAACATTGAGAATGGCCAAATTCCTTGGCCATATGTTTGTTCCGCATGTATTAATTTAAATATTCATGAGTTATGTTTACTGCTTTCCTGACTTATCTTTGAAGCATGCAAACTTAGATATAGGTCGTATAGGAATTTAGATGTAGATTATTTTGCAAATGTATGTTGTGTAGACTTGGTTAAAATTGCACAAATCCGTTCATTACAAAAGACATAAGTAAGGGACCATTCCAAACCCAACGGTTTAAGGTCTTCCCTTGCGAGGGGTGAGTGCGAGCCTTAAATCATTTCCCAGTTCACAATGGGTGGCGACTCCTTTATTCTCCGATTTAGTCCCCTGCGGGCTACTCTATACTCCCGACCGGGCCACGAGCCTGGAACAACGTCACCGATTTCCATGTCATACATTCTGGCAACTCCATTGGGGATAGAGAATTGGCCCCAAAATAATGTCTTGTAATGTTTCTGATTTATGCTTTAATTAACCATGTCAACTGTGGGTTTATGGAGTTTAATCAAAGGCAATTATTAAGGCTAGGTGATGGTTTGGTGTCTTCCTTCATTCACTACCTTTCTATTAGGAAAAGCTGTGAAGGCATCTAGATAATCATTACCCGTAGCTCACTGTGACAGACTAATTTGGAGGACTTGTTGTTTATTCCTGTCACCAAGGCGATAAGAGCCTAAGAGGCTTTGGTATTTAAGAGAGTTCGCTCCACCCTCCCTCTGGGGAATCTATAATGAGAAATCCATTTGACAGTTAGTCACATACCACAACTCGTTGGCACGTACCTCAAGGTATAAAAAAGGTGTGATCACTTGGTCGCTCGAACCCTTGAGTGGGGAGTCCTAGTTGTGGGTAATCTTTCGTCAGCGAGAGCCTTTGTTTACACTCCTATAGACCTACATGTGAACCATAGTTGTATGACTAATAAAAATTCTTTCTTTATGCTTGCGTTTAGGACCATCGTCATTTGGATTCAGTTGGACTTCTTGTCATGAGGTATGGGCTTGTCGGGCCATTTAAACTGGGACGAGTCCGTGCTTTATGAAAATTGGGCCGAAAGCTTCTAAAATACCGATGGGCCATTTTGCGTTTAGGCCTATTATCATTTGAAGTTGTTTAGCCATGTTATTGCAAAAGTGTAAACCTGTTGGGCCTTTTCAACTGGGACAAGTTTGTACTGCGCAATAGTATGATTGAATGCTTTAAAATGATAATGGGCCGACTTATATATTCCATACATCGCACGCATCTATGCATACATGCATCATGTTAACCCATGTGTCTTAAAAGCCATCATAGATATCCGTTGGGTTAGAGATTAAAAATAAAAAGTTTGTCAAAAAAAGTTTAGCAAACATGGATATCGGGAAAAGGAAACCGAGGAACAGAAAAATGTACGGCAAGGAAGAGAAGACCGAGCAGTCACCAAGGGAATTGGCGGAAGACCTAACCCAATGGAATAGGGAATTCATTCATGCATGCATACATGTAACGTATTTGCATTCATTTTTGTTTTTTGTTCTGTGTTGTAATCACAGGTTTTAAAGAAGAAGAAAAGAAAGCGGCAAAGACAAGCCAACCAGAAGCAACAACGGTACATTGTTATCAGTTTTAGGAAAGAATCAGTATCAGTTTCGGAAAAGAATCCCAGGGGGCGAATGATGAGTGATAGTTATATCACTATTTCCCACTCATTTAACTTAATATTTTGTATAGTTTCTTGAGTTTTATGAACGTTTTGATGTGTTTTATTGTTATCTTGCAGATAAATAAAGTTTGGACAGCACTGGAGGCAATTTGGGGCAAAACCGGACAAAAATGCATCAACAGGGTTATTTTCGTCTTTTGCGCGTCGCGACGCTGGATCACAGCGCGCCGCGACGCCCAGCGTGAGCCGAATCTGCTAACATGCGCCCGGTCAACAGTCAACAATTTGAGAAGTTTTGACTTTGCTAAAATGCGCCGTGCCACGTGTCACCATCACAGCCGATCTGCTAACATGCGTCGTGCCACGTGTCATCATCATATGCTGCCGACACTCAGACTTGACACGTGTCGCCTCGTCATCAGCCATGTCAGCGGTCAACGAGTCAACCTTGCCACGTGTCATGCCACATCATCATCCACGTCAGCAGGTCAACCGAGTCAACATGCCACGTCAGCCTCAGCCAATCACAACTTGACACGTGTCGCCACGTGTCGCAATCTTATTGTGCCGACAAATGCAACACACGCCTACGCCACGTCATCGCCACGTCAGCGCCACGTCATCGCCACGTCATCAATGACGTCATCACAATAATTGAGAATTAGCCGCCTTGACACGTGTCGCATGTACAGTCAGCCGCCTTGCTACGTGTCGCCTTCTCATTGTGCCACGTCGATGAATCCAGCGTCGCGACGCGCAGCTCCTTGGCGTCGCGACGCGCGAACAGTGCCCGAACAGTGAAAAATTTTGCTATAAATAGAGGGTGAATTTTCAGTTTTTAGTACACCTTTCTCTCTCACTCCTTCTATGTAATTAGAGAGTTTCTCTCTCTAGAATTTTCGTTTTTATTTTTTAGTTTTTACTTTTGTAATAATTTTAATTACTTTGTAATAATAGTAATCTACTTTCTTATTTTACAGTTTTTACTATTCACTATGCGGAGGTAACTTCCCTATGCTAGGGTGAAAGGTAATTATTTTACTATTACTATTTCGATTAATCTCCCTTAATAAATAATATATTTACTATTTAAAATTCTGATTAATAAATGAATACCGCTATATTGGTCGGTTGGTAATTTAATTTTAATCTGGTTTAAACCTGACTAATCAAGGAATACCGCCAGATTGGTCGGTTGGTAAAATATTATTACAGTTTATATATTATTTTATGGGAGATATCTAAATTAGTAATAGTAAAAGTAATTCCTTTTGCCTTAGCATTTTTATTTCATTTGTAATTTACTTTTCAGCATTTTACTTATCGCAATTACTTTTCAGCATTTTCATTTTATGTCTTTTAAGTTTTTACAAGCCCTAGCTATGTGTCATAACTAAGTTAGTAATCTAGGGTTGTGATGAAATCCAATATCACCGGTTTATAAGGGTTAAATTATAATTTGGGTAATATAAAGATTTATTTATTGAGTCTTAATCTTAATGCTTTTTATTAACTGGCCACTAATAAAATTGATAAGGTAAACTTAAAATGAACTAGACATAGGGATTTTAGGTTTAAGACCTCAGACTCAATAACCCACGATCTTCCTTGAGGATAGATAACCCTTTAATAGATTTCCTTACAGGATAGGAATATACCTGTTGGGCGGGGGTAGCCATAATTGGAACTTAATCTTAATGAATCCAGTTAATTTGATTGACATAGACATATGGTTTAATTAGGTTAAATTGGATATTTGTAATTGACCATCGGAAGAGGCTTTTACATAATTTAGTGTTCCAGGTTAATAAATCAATATTTTACCCAATTATAAGATAACAACTTCATCTTTAAATAATATTGGAATAAATCACAACCCTAGATAGTTTTAATATTGAATTTTCTCAAAATATCTTTTCAACCAATTTTAGTTACTTGCCTTTAAATTTAGAATCGTCGCCATTTCAAATCAATCAAACAACCTGATAGATATTAGTAATCATTTAACCTCATAAAAATTAATAGATAAGATTTTAAGTCCTCGTGGGATCGATACTTTTTATACTACTTGAACGATACGTACGCTTGCGTTATACGTGTGTGTTTACGCCGGTCAAGTTTTTGGCGCCGTTGCCGGGGACTTAGTTATCTTTTACTATTAGTTTAGGGGTTAGATACCTTTACTTGTATCTAATTTCTTTTTACTTATTATTTTTGTTTTCTTGTGTTTCAGGTTCTCAGAAACTACATGAGACGAACCAGAAGCTTTGAACTCCGATCGCTTGACCCAGAAATTGAAAGAACCATCAGACAGTTGAGAAGGGAAAGGCGAGAAGGCCAAGAAGCTTTAGTCAACATGGAACCTGAACCGTTGGAGGTTGCACCACCAATTCCCATTCGAGACAGAACCATTCCGGTGGTTGACAGACTCATTTCCTGTATTGTACTTCCTCCCTTACCAGCAAATGCGTGTAACATCAAAACATGCATTCAGATGATTCAACACTCAGTTCAATTCGGGGGGAATGCAACTGAAGATCCTAATTCCCACATCAGCAACTTCCTTGAAGTTTGCGGCACTTTTAATTACAACCGAGAAGCGGAAGAAGCAATGAGACTGCGAGTTTTTCCATACTCCTTGAAGGACAGAGCTAAAGCTTGGCTACATTCACTACCACCAGGTTCTATCACAACTTGGAACACTTTAGCCACCAAATTTCTTGCAAAGTACTTTCCACCAGCCAGAACCGGAAAATTGAGGAATGACATCACATCCTTTGTACAACAAGATTCAGAATCCCTCTGCGAAGCTTGGGAAAGATACAAAGATTTACTCCGGAAATGTCCTCACCATGAGATTCCAAAATGGCTTCAAGTCCAAACATTCTATAATGGACTTTCTGGAATAATGAGAACCACAATCGATGCTGCTGCTGGAGGAGCACTAATGGCAAAAGGAGAAGATCAAGCCTGGGACCTAATCGAAGAAATGGCCAATAACAATTCCTTGTGGCCAACAGAAAGGAGCATGATCCAAAGAATTGCAGGAATTTATGAAGTCGGAGCAAACACAGCAGTGAATACTAGGCTGGATCAGATATGCAAATGTCTAGAAACACTTAGCACGCAAGTTGTGAACATCACTGGATCCACAAGTTCACCATATGGAGGAACACCAGAGTCAAACCAACATGAAGAAACGGTGAATTATGTCAACAATTTCAACAGACAGGGGAACAATCCATATTCCAACACCTACAACCCAGGGTGGAGGAATCATCCTAATTTATCATGGAGTAACAATTCAAGCCAACAGCAGAACTATCTACCACCTGAATTCCAGCAACAGAACAAAGGCCAGGAGCATGAAAAAGAACCAGAAATGAAAGAATGGTTTGCAGAGATGTTCAAAAAGCAAGAAGCAAAATACGATGCTATGTTTCAATCCCAAGCAACATTAATTCAAAGTCAATCTGCTTCTATTAAAGCACTGGAGAATCAAATGGGACAACTGGCAAATGCTCAGAGTTACAGACCACCAGGTAATCTTCCCAGCAACACAGAGCCAAATCCAAGAAACATGGGGAAGGAACAATGTCATGCCATCATGTTAAAGAGCGGTACTGAAATCAACAAAGATGTTGGAGTCAATTCAACTGCTGAGGAAGTTCCAAAAGAACAAAGCAACAAATGGAGGAAAAAGAAGCAAAGGAAAAAGAACAGATCACTCCACCTCCACCTTTTCCTCAACGTCTTCAGAAGAACAAATTGGACAAGCAATTTTCCCGGTTCCTGGAAATATTCAAAAAACTGCATATCAACATTCCATTTGCAGAAGCATTGGAACAAATGCCCACCTATGCCAAATTCATGAAAGATATTCTTTCACGAAAGCGGAGATTGGGGGATTACGAGACAGTAGCATTAACAGAAGAATGCAGTGCTATCATTCAGAGGAAACTTCCCCCAAAGTTGAAAGATCCTGGCAGTTTCACTGTTCCTTGCGTCATAGGAGAACATAACTTTGGTAAGGCTTTATGTGATTTAGGTGCTAGTGTTAACTTGATGCCTTTTTCTATTTTCAGGAAATTACAGATTGGAGAAACAATGCCAACTTCAGTCTCACTGCAACTTGCTGATAGAACGCTCGTATTTGCAAGAGGTGTAGTTGAAGATGTGCTGGTCAAGGTTGACAAATTCATTTTCCCAGCAGATTTTATTGTCCTTGATATGGAGGAAGACGCAGACGTGCCAATCATCCTTGGGAGACCATTCTTGGCTACAGGTCGAACCATTATTGATGTACAAAAAGGAGAACTAACCATGAGGGTACATGACCAAGAAGTAACATTCAATGTTTTCAAAGCCATGAATTTCTCAGATGATGAAAAGAATGAGGAATGTTTCAAACTCGATGTGATACACAGTACCATTCAGAACTCTGATGAAAGACAAAGTTCTACTGACAAACTTAAAACATGTCAATTGCCTGTAGAGCCTAAAGATAAAGCATCTTTTGTACTGAAGGAGCCAATTCTTGCACTACAAGCAACAGAAGAGAAAAAGTTCCACCAACTCAATGAATTGGAGGAATTTCACAATCAGCCTTTTGAAGATGCCAAATTGTACAAAGAAAAAGGCAAGAAAAGACATGATGAGAAGTTAGTGCGCATACAACTGGAACCAGGGTAGAAGGTACTGTTAAACAAATCAAGGGTGAAATTCTTCCCATGGAAGCCAAAATCACGGTGGTCAGGTCCATTTGTGATCACCAAAGTTTTACCAAATAGAGCCGTTGAGATACATGATCCTGATGCTAACAAAACTTTCAAGGTTAAAAACAAGCGTGTCAAGCACTATTGGGGAGAATCATTTGAGCGACAAAAAGAAAGTGTCACACTTTCAGATCCAGCATAAACGTTCAAAAAGTCACGTCTAGCTGACGACAATTAAACTTAGCGCTCGCAGGGAGGCAACCCATGCAATTTTTGTATATATTGTGATTTGGTGTGATTTAATTTTGTGTGTTTAGTTTTTGCAGATTAAGTCATTTCAAGATGGAAGAAGCTCTCGCAAATCTTCACAAACAATTTCCTTCTCTCCCTCAAAAATCTCTGATGAAAGTCTACAAAGCTCGTTTGGAACGGATGAGACTACTGACAATACATGGTGTGCCCAATGACATTCGTTGGGTAATTGAAGCACGAGTCCGATTGGCAGGTGAATCCTCTGATTCTTTTATTTCACATCTGCCTGGTTTTGGAAGAAGCACCTATGCAAAGAAACGAAGAGCTAAACAAATGGGTGTTTGTTACAAATGTGCACGTTGGAATTGCAATACTCGTTGTCATTCTTTAGGAATGGTGTCTGTTAATCGCGAAGACAAAATTAAATTCATTAGGAATGGCTTGAGTAAGGAGTCTTTAGATGATATATCTTCGACTCTTGAGACGCATCCCAGTGGATATGTTCACATAGACTTTCGCAGATTACATACACAATATCAAAAAGAAAGACAACAGTTAAGTCTTGGGAATCTGACTCAAAAAGACCCTGTTTGCCAATTTATAAGAAAATTGGATGGGAAGCTTGTCCCTGACGCATAGATGTCAACCAAGCCGTTACTTTTCTTGTATATATTATATCTCTTTTGTCTTTTTCTTAATAATTGTGATTTGTTTTGTTATTTTCTTTTATTTTCTCCGACATGATCCATACCTTTTTTACTATCACGATCTATTGTTATATTAATCGTCATTTGGAAGATACTTGTGCTATTTTTACTCACCCCTTTCAGGTATTATAAATTCAACTCATCATTGCACATTTGAAGTCATCCAGAGTTAAGAAAGAAAAACATAAAAATGGAAGCCACTTCGAGAAGACGAGTTGAAAACATTTGTGTGTTTTGCGGTAGTAGTGTTGGTACTAAACCACAATATATAGAAGCGGCACAGGAGTTGGGTCGAGTATTAGCTGCAAGGAATATGCACTTAATATATGGCGGAGGAAATCTCGGACTTATGGGGATCGTTTCAAAGGCCGTACAGGAAGGAGGCAGTCATGTTTTGAGAATCATCACAAAACCCTTGGCAGAGGCAAATCTTATTGGATCATCAAACGGAGAGGAACTAATCGTATCAGGTATGTCTGAACGTTTGGTAGAAATGATTAACCGTGCTGATGCTTTTATTGCTTTGCCAGGTGGCTTGGGTACATTGGAGGAAATTTTTATTGTACTATCTTGGGCGAACCTGAACATACACCAGAAACCAATTGGACTGCTTAACGTTGATGGATTTTATGATTTTCTTTGTGTGTTTCTTGATGATGTTCGGAGAAATGGGTTCATTTCAAAACCTATGAAAGAACTCCTCTTCACTGCCAGACTTGCTCCAGATCTAATTGACCAACTCATAGCCTATGAACCACAAATTGACCCTATCATTTCAAAAATAAATTGGTCGGGGGACGATCGTGGTAAGAGACGTCAGGTTAATCTGGATCTTAACCTTTAATTTCCTGTAGAATTTCAGTTAACCAGGTATTATCGTCTAAACTCTTCTTCTACTGTTTAAGACATTGGGGACAATGTCTCATTTAGGTTTGGGGGAGGGAATTAGTTGATTAATACCTTGTTTTTAGTTTGTATGTTGTTTTTATTTTTTAGCTCAAAATTTTTTCGAAAAATACAAAAAAAATTAAAAATTTTCAAAAATTACAAAAATATTTTGCATTTTTTTATTTTGACTAAAAAGGTGGAATTGGTAAGAGATAGCCGAGTAAGGAATTTCCGCTCCTGAGACGTATCTCAAACCTATTTCGAAATAAGTTAATTTTTGTTTATTTCATTTTAAATTATTTAATTTGTGAATTCTCCTTAACACTGACTAAAATGAATCTTCATATGTTCAGTTGACAGGTATTATGAACTTACATGGAAACATACGGACATGAGCTAAAATTGAAAAGTTTGTAATATTCCGTGCTATAGTTTAATTGGAGGAAGCATCTCTAAATAGTGATGGAGTAAAAAAAAAAAAAAAAAAAAAAAAAAAAAAAAAACGTCTGAGATCCGAGTTATTAAGTCTGTAAGGGTGTTTTAATACCTAGTGCCCTAAAACCAACTGGTTTGGGAGTCATTGGCCCAAAGCTCGTTACATGGATCGAAGATGCTGCAAAAATAAATATATATATCTGAAGTCTGAGTAATTAAGTTCGTAGGGGTGTCTTAACACCTGGTGCCCTAAAGCCAACTGGTTTGGGAGCCACCGACCCAAAGCTCGCTACATAGACGGAAGGTATTGTATATAAATAAAAAATAGAGAAAAAAATCAAAGAAAAAATCAGAAAAATCAGAAAATTATTCCATTGCTACAAAAAGGTGTGAAATCTGATAGAACTTTAGGACAAAAATATTACTCTCTTATCAACTGCACTTATGACTGTTGTGGGCAAAAATTGAGTTGATTAATATTTTGTTGGCTGTGTATATGGAGAATGGTAAAAATAATCGGAGAATTTACTTATTCGGTAATTTAGAAAGAAACAAAACAACTAGTAACTTGGAGTAGAATTTTCACCTGATTAGTCACTAACTTTCTTTATTCTCTTTTCGCTTGTCTTTTTGCTTTTATGTGCTTTAGTTTTACTAACTTTTTACTTTTGTAAAATGTTTGTGGGTATCATTGCTGTAAACCCTCACGAGACTACACTCGTCCACTAGGGACACCTAGGGGTTTAAAGGCTTGTTGCATATGCTAAATGCAACTGTGATCCCTACGAAAGTGGCTTAGTTAAATTTTGTTATGTTATTTTTATTTTGCTCGAGGACTAGCAAAATGTTAGGTTTGGGGGTGTGATGAGTGATAGTTATATCACTATTTCCCACTCATTTAACTTAATATTTTGTATAGTTTCTTGAGTTTTATGAACGTTTTGATGTGTTTTATTGTTATCTTGCAGATAAATAAAGTTTGGACAGCACTGGAGGCAATTTGGGGCAAAACCGGACAAAAATGCGTCAATAGGGTTATTTTCGTCTTTTGCGCGTCGCGACGCTGGATCACAGCGCGCCGCGACGCCCAGCGTGAGCCGAATCTGCTAACATGCGCCCGGTCAACGGTCAACAATTTGAGAAGTTTTGACTTTGCTAAAATGCGCCGTGCCACGTGTCACCATCACAGCCGATCTGCTAACATGCGCCGTGCCACGTGTCATCATCATATGCTGCCGACACTCAGACTTGACACGTGTCGCCTCGTCATCAGCCATGTCAGCGGTCAACGAGTCAACCTTGCCACGTGTCATGCCACATCATCATCCACGTCAGCAGGTCAACCGAGTCAACATGCCACGTCAGCCTCAGCCAATCACAACTTGACACGTGTCGCCACGTGTCGCAATCTTATTGTGCCGACAAATGCAACACACGCCTACGCCACGTCATCACCACGTCAGCGCCACGTCATCGCCACGTCATCAATGACGTCATCACAATAATTGAGAATTAGCCGCCTTGACACGTGTCGCATGTACAGTCAGCCGCCTTGCTACGTGTCGCCTTCTCATTGTGCCACGTCGATGAATCCAGCGTCGCGACGCGCAGCTCCTTGGCGTCGCGACGCGCGAACAGTGCCCGAACAGTGAAAAATTTTGCTATAAATAGAGGGCGAATTTTCAGTTTTTAGTACACCTTTCTCTCTCACTCCTTCTATGTAATTAGGGAGTTTCTCTCTCTAGAATTTTCGTTTTTATTTTTTAGTTTTTACTTTTGTAATAATTTTAATTACTTTTTGTAATAATAGTAATCTACTTTCTTATTTTACAGTTTTTACTATTCACTATGCGGAGGTAACTTCCCTATGCTAGGGTGAAAGGTAATTATTTTACTATTACTATTTAGATTAATCTCCCTTAAAAATAATATATTTACTATTTAAAATTCTGATTAATAAAGGAATACCGCTATATTGGTCGGTTGGTAATTTAATTTTAATCTGGTTTAAACCTGACTAATCAAGGAATACCGCCAGATTGGTCGGTTGGTAAAATATTATTACAGTTTATATATTATTTTATGGGAGATATCTAAATTAGTAATAGTAAAAGTAATTCCTTTTGCCTTAGCATTTTTATTTCATTTGTAATTTACTTTTCAGCATTTTACTTATCGCAATTACTTTTCAGCATTTTCATTTTATGTCTTTTAAGTTTTTACAAGCCCTAGCTATGTGTCATAACTAAGTTAGTAATCTAGGGTTGTGATGAAATCCAATATCACCGGTTTATAAGGGTTAAATTATAATTTGGGTAATATAAAGATTTATTTATTGAGTCTTAATCTTAATGCTTTTTATTAACTGGCCACTAATAAAATTGATAAGGTAAACTTAAAATGAACTAGACATAGGGATTTTAGGTTTAAGACCTCAGACTCAATAACCCACGATCTTCCTTGAGGATAGATAACCCTTTAATAGATTTCCTTACAAGATAGGAATATACCTGTTGGGCGGGGGTAGCCATAATTGGAACTTAATCTTAATGAATCCAGTTAATTTGATTGACATAGACATATGGTTTAATTAGGTTAAATTGGATATTTGTAATTGACCATCGGAAGAGGCTTTTACATAATTTAGTGTTCCAGGTTAATAAATCAATATTTTACCCAATTATAAGATAACAACTTCATCTTTAAATAATATTGGAATAAATCACAACCCTAGATAGTTTTAATATTGAATTTTCTCAAAATATCTTTTCAACCAATTTTAGTTACTTGCCTTTAATTTAGAATCGTCGCCATTTCAAATCAATCAAACAACCTGATAGATATTAGTAATCATTAACCTCATAAAAATTAATAGATAAGATTTTAAGTCCTCGTGGGATCGATACTTTTTATACTACTTGAACGATACGTACGCTTGCGTTATACGTGTGTGTTTACGCCGGTCAGCGAAGCCCACATTATCAGCAGTTGAAAGGAAGATTTTCGTGGAGTGAGTGAGTGAAAAAAAAAAAAAAGAAATCCTTGATGGTTAAGCATATGTTTGGTGATGACATTGTTTGCTGTAGGGAGAAACCTTAGAAACGATAAGTGCGATATGTGCTCTCTTCCGGTATTCTGAATGGATTGATCTCGGCTAGACTCACGAGCACTTGATTACCGGATCTCAACAGTAGAAGCCTGAGTAGTTGGCAAGATGACTAGTTGAAAAGATGATGGATCAGTGAATGACCGTTTGCCTGGAGGTCCATCCTGGTTTACTTATGCTACGATATATGATATGGTTGGAAACAAAGAAAAAGTCTCTGCAATGAAAAGAAAAAGAAAAAATGGACCACCTATAATCGATAAGCGTGAAGCTACCCATGGGCGAGTATTAGGACCACCATGTGGAGAAATGCTACCTTAAAGGGTAGGTGTGTCGAAAAAGAGAGAAAAAAAAAAAGAAAAAGAACAAAGAAAAAAAGAAAAAGAAAGTTCAAAATGAAAAGAAAGAGACAAGAGAAAAAAGAAGAAGACCATATCATGTGGAGTATGACGAAGTAATCACAGAATATGATCAAGACATCTAGGTTGGTTAGACCCACTGATCCGATTCTCTTAGATGAAATCATCAAGTTGGCTTACTTAAGTATTAAGCTGCGAAAGAGCCTTATCACACACACACTAGGAGTCTAGTTCGGATCACTCATTCAGACGAACATATTTGAGTGTATTAAGTACTTTGAAGGTTCTCTGGTTTCGACATGAAGCACCCGTTGAGGACGAAAATATGTTTAGCTATCAGGGTTATCTCGTGGGGGTAGAGCAGTATGTTGAAATGAACCATCACACCTCAGTATCAGTTTTGGGGATGAGTCCCGGGGGCGAGGCCCACCTCAGTAACAGTTTTGGGGTATGAGTCCCGAGGGCGAGGCCCACATCAACATCAGTATCAGTTGCCGGGTATGACACTCCGAGTATGGAGACACATCAACATCAATATCCGTCTTGCCAGGTATGGCACTCCGGGTATGGAGACACGTCAGCATCAATATCAGTCTTGCCGGGTATGGCACTACGGGTATGGAGACACATCCACATCAGTATCAGTTTTGCCGGGTATGACACTCCGGGTATAGAGACACATCAACATCAATATCAGTTTTGGGATGAGTCCCAGGGTCGAAGCCCACATTCAGCAAATTAGGGAACAAAGCCCACAATTCGGGAACAAATGCCACATTCAGCACAGTTCGGGAACAAAGCCCACATTCAGAAAATTAGGGAATAAAGCCCACAGTCAGCTCAATTCGGGAACAAAGCCTAGGGAACAAAGCCCACAGTCAACACAGTTTGGGAACAAAGACCACTCTCAGCACATATCGGGAATAAAGCCCAGGGAACAGAGCCGACAATCAACGGTTTGGGAATAAAGCCCACACTTAACAATTCGATAACAAAGCCCAGGGAACAAAGCCCACATTCAACAATTCGGGAACAAAGCCCATGGAACAAAGCCCATAATCAACGGTTTGGGAATAAAGCCCATATTCAGTACAGTTCAGGAACAAAGCCCACATTCAGTACAGCTCGGGAACAAAGCCCACAGCCAAAACAGTTTGGGAACAAAGCCCACTCTCAGCACAGATCGGGAACAAAGCCCACAGTCAACACAGTTTGGGAACAAAGCCCACTCTCAGCACAGATCGGGAACAAAGCCCACAGTCAGCACAGTTAGGGAATAAAGCCCACATTCAGTACAGCTCGGGAACAAAGCCCACAGTCGACACAGTTTGGGAACAAAGCCCACTCTATACAACAGTTCGGGAACAAAACCAACATGTGGTTCGGGAACAAAACCAGGGGTCACAGCACCTCGCTATCAGTCTCAACCCAGTTCAGGGAGCAAGACTCTCATCTCAATTCGGGAACAAAACCCTCATCATAATTAGGGAACAAGACCATCAACTCACTTCGAGAACAAAACCCACTCGGTGGTTCGGGAACAAGACCCAAGGGTCACAACACCTCGCCATCAAACTCAAACCAATTCAGGGAACAAGACTATCATCTCAATTCGGGAACAAAACCCTCATCACAGTTCGAGAACAAGACCCACATCTCAACTCATCAATGGTTCGGAAATGGACCACCCTCACATCAGTAATGGTTTGGAAATGGACCAGCCTCACATCAGTAATGGTTTGGAAATGGACCACCCTCACATCAGCAATGGTTCAGAAATGGACCACCCTCACATCAGTAATGGTTCGGAAATGGACCACTCTCACATTAGCAATGGTTCGGAAATGGACCACCCTCACATCAGCAATAGTTCGGAAATGAACCACCCTCACATCAGCAATGGTTCAGAAATGGACCACTCTCACATCAGCAATGGTTCGAAAATGGACCACTCTCACATCAGCAATGGTTTGGAAATGGATCACTCGCCGAAAATGACACTCCGAAAATGGAGTATGGTTCAGAAATGGACCACTATCACTCGCCGAAAATGGCACTCCGAAAATGGAGCACGGTTCAGAAATAGACCACTATCACTCGCTGAAAACGGCACTCCGAAAATGGAGCACGGTTCGGAAATGGACCACTATCACTCGCCGAAAAAGGCACTCCGAAAATGGAGCACGGGTTGAGGCCCACATCAGTTGCAGTTTTGGGATGCGTCCTAGGGTTGAGGCCCACACATTAGTTACAGTTTCGGGATGCGTCCCAAGGTCGAGGCCCACTGCATCATCGACACAGTTCAAAACAACAGGCAAGTCATGTGGCAGCTGGCGAGCCAGGTACGTAAAAATGCATTGCACAAACTTTGATAGGATTGTCATTGTCACACACTGCACAAATCCCATCAAAGTGGGGGCGACTGTAGGCACTGCCTTTTTGCATATAAGTCCCAATGATGAGCCTCGAACGGAGGCACTACCTTTTAAGTCGTGGAAAACGGACGTCGGAAGGGAGAATTCAAGAATCAGTGCCGCGTTGGATTTAGTTCGCTCACTTAGCCTCGGGTTGCTCGTTAGACCTCTGTTTGAAAATTTATCCCCGGCCCAAACCATAAACCTAGACTCTCCTCCCCCATGCACGCACCACACACAACAAAAATAATAAACTCTAAAAGCCAATGAACCCCACGTGAATAACCCACCAACAAAAACCAAAAAAATTTAACAAATAAACAAAACACATACAAAAAAAAAAAAATCAATTAAATAACCACACAAACAAATTCAACAAAACAATAAATAAAACAACCAACAAATGAATAAGCCAAACAAGACACATCACAAACAAGACAAACCCATTAAATAAACCTAGCCACCCCACGTCCAAATTCAACAAAGCACATATCCCTTTTCAAAATTCCAAACCCTAAGCATTAAATAAATTCCCCTCTAATAAATTATCTAACCCCTCACCAAATAACAAAAACATTAATTAGCCTCACTCTCCACCTAAATCCTCTCCACTATAAAAAAAAAACAAATAAACCCAAAGCTCTCTTGGAGGAGGCACACGTGAAACCCCCTTACTCCCTCTCTCTTCTCTCATCACTCATACAAAAAGAATAAACCCTAAAACATCACACAGCTCACTCTCACAACAGCACACGCATAAAGCCCATTTTCCCTGCACCCTCCATTCATGCGTAAAGCCCCCTGCCCTGCAGCACACTCAGTTCACGCAAGCCCCTTGCTTCACGCCTTCAACAAACACCCTTCATTCAGTCCCCTTCAACGCCAATAGCCCCTAGCACCCAATGTAGCAGCCCTTGACTCCCCACTACTTCACGCCAACAGCCCACCAACACGTCCCCACTATTTCACCCCAACAGCCCCTATCACCCAACGAATCAGCCCCAATTCACGCAGACCACAACACCACCACCATGTCTTTCACGTTGAAGCCTTCACACACAACAGCCTCATCACGCTAAACTGATTGCCACTCACGCAAGACCTCACGCCTCTGGCTTCACCCAACAGCCCTTCACATCACACACCCCTTAAACTCAGCCAACCAACTCCACTAACACGCAGGTCACTCACTGCCCTTCCTAATGTGCACGTTCTCATCCCTCTCTTCACAAAGCACTGAATCTGTCCTCAACTAATCCAAATAACCCCTCAAACTACACCCATATAAAGCCATGTTAAACCCTTACAAACCGACAAATAACAAACCCTAACACAAACCAATCAGCCCCTGACCGAACGCAAAAACCAGTGAACAAATTAGCCCCTTAATAGTCCCCAAAACTGCACCCTAAGCCGCATATTCACTGCCACCGAAACAGCCATAAAATGACCACCAAAACTACTCTAAAATCAGCCCATAACATCGCAAAACAGTCACCAAAATAACGACCAGAAAGAGCGAGCAAAACAGTGACCAAAGTAGCCAAAACCAAGACATAAAACTACCTAAAAATCATCCCGAGACTGGCCCAAAAATAGACTGAAAATTGTAATGAAAATAGAGAAAGCAGCGAGCAGAAACCGTGAGTGAATCAGAGAAAATAGCGGGCGGAAACCGCGAGTGAAAACAGATGAAACAGCGAAACTGCAAAAACAACGGGAACAGTGAACTAGTGAAAATAGCGGAAGCAGTGGACCAGTGAAAACAGCGGAATGATAACCCTTCCGGCACCGTGAAACGCACTCCCGATAAGCGACTTAAAAGGTAAGACCTGACGGCACCCTTTATTATATTTTATTTTATTGTCCCGGACACGGCGTGCTCGGTTGATGTGGAATATGTTCAACCGAGTATGCAAGGTCCAACATTGAGAACGGCCAAATTCCTTGGCCACATGTTTGTTCCGCATGTATTAATTTAAATATTCATGAGTTATGTTTACCGTTTTCCTGACTTATCTTTGAAGCATGCAAACTTAGACATAGGTCGTATAGGAATTTAGATGTAGATTATTTTGCAAATGTATGTTGCGTAGACTTGGTTAAAATTGCACAAATCCGTTCATTACAAATGACATAAGTAAGGGACCATTCTGAACCCAACGGTTTAAGGTCTTCCCTTACGAGGGGTGAGTGCGGCCTTAAATGATTTCCCAGTTCACACTGGGTGGTGACTCTTTTATTCTCCACTTTAGTCCCCCGCGGGCTACTCTGTACTCCCGACCGGGCCACGAACCTGGTACAGCGTCGCCCATTTCCGTGTCATACAACATGCAAGACACTTTCTTTTAGGTTTTCATGGAGAAATTCCTCAAAGAAAGCATGAAAAATTTACAAAGTTTAGCTTAGTATTTATAGGAAAATGTAAAGGCTTCCACCAATTTCTCCACCAAACATGACACCAAACATGGCACCAATCCTGGAAGTTTGACAATTTCCAATTTTTTTATTTTTTTTACTTTTTTTTTTTTGAAAATGACTTTAATAATTACACATAACACACTTTCAGAATTTTATCATTTCGGTAATGAACACTTCCGAATTCGAAAATCTTATGAATTTTAAAGTTGTAGATATTTGAGTCTTCTTTAATTTGGAACTTGAATCACCTCAATCCGATATTAGAATAAAACGTTATGGCCAAAATACGATAATTGCGTAAAGTTGAAATTTCCGAAATTGTACTTCGTTAAAATGCCATTTCAAGTTTCCAATCTGCAAAATCAATCAAAATGTCAAGTCCATTTTTTGCCTTTATTTGTTCCACAATTGATTCCATTAAGTCCCTATTTTATTTTATCTGCAAAATAAACTAAAACACATCAAAACGTTCATAAAACTCGAGAAACTATACAAAATATTAATTAAAAGGGGCGGTAAATACTGATATATTTTCCGCTCATCACACCCCCAAACCTAATATTTTGCTAGTCCTCGAGCAAAACAACAAAATAAAATTTAATAAAAATTTAAAATTAAACTAAGCCACTTTCATAGGGATCACGGTTGTATTTAGCGTATGCAACAAGCCTTTAAACCCCTAGGTGTCCCTAGTGTTCGAGTTGTAGTCTCGTGAGGGCTTACAGTGACGATACCCACAAACATCAATCTAATACACACAAAAGTAAAAAAGTCAAACAAGTTAGTGATTGAACAAGTGAAACTCTTATCCAAGTTAAGAATTATTTTCTTTCTTTCTAAATTATCAAATAAGTAAATTCTCCGATTAATTTTACCATTCTCCATATACACAACCAACAAGGTATTAATCAAATCATTGTGCCCACAATATTCATAAGTATAGTTGAAATGAGAGTAATATTTTTATCCTAAATTTATATCAGAATTCACACATTTTTTAGCAACAAATTTTTTTTTTAATATATATATTTACAACATCTTCAATCCATGTAGCGAGCATTGGGCCAGTGACTCCTAAGCCAGTTGGCTTTCGGGCACTAGGTGTTAAGACACCCTTACAGACTTAATTACCCGGATTTCAGATATCTTTTTTTTTTTACAACATCTTTAATCCATGTAACGAGCTTTGGGCCAGTGACTCCCAAACCAGTTGGCTTTAGGGCACTAGGTGTTAAAACACCCATACGGACTTAATTACTCGGATCTCAGATGTTTTTTTTATTCCATCGCTTTTTGAGATGCTTCCTTCAATTAAACTAGAGCACTGAATATTACAAACTTTTCACTTACTACTCATGGCCATATGTTACCATGTATGTTGATAATACCTGTCAACTGAGCATATGAAGATCCAATTTACTCAGTATTATGGAGAATTCACAAATTAAATAATTCAAAAGGAAATAAACAAAAATTAACTTGTTACGAAATATGTTAAGATGCGTCTCAGGAGTAGAAATTCCTTACACAGCTATCTCAAACACTATTCCATCTGATTAGTCAAATTAAAAACACAAAAATCAAAAAATATTTTTTATTTTATTTTTTTTTAATTTTTTGAATTTTTTTTAATTTTTGACCAAAAATCAAATGAAAACAACACAATGAAAAATAAAAATAAGATACTGGTCAACTATTTATTTCCCCCAAACCTAATTGAGACATTGTCCCCAATGTCTAAAAAAGTAAAAAAAGAGTTTAGAAAACAGTATATGGTTAGCTGAAATTCTACATCTAAAAAGAAAATTAAAGGTTAAGATCCAGATTTTTCCGACGCTTCTTACCACGATCATTATCAGACCAGTTTATCTTGAAAATGATATGGTCAATTTGTTGTTCAAAGGCTAAGAGATGGTCAATTAAATCATTGTTGTTATGGCAGTGAATAGGATATCTTTTACAAGTTTTAAAATGAACCCATATCTCCGGGCATCATCAAGAAACACACAAAGAAAATCATAAAATCTATCAACATTAAACAGTCCAATCAGTTTCTGGTGTATGTTTAAATTCACCCAAGATAGTACTGTAGAAATTTCCTCCATTGTACCCAAGCCACATGGCAAGCCAATAAAAGCATCATCACGGTTAGTCATTTCAACAAGTCATTCGGACATACTTAGCATGATGCATTCATCTCCGTTTGATGGTCCTATAAGATTCACCTTTGCCAAAGGCTTTGGGATGATTCCCAAAACTTGACTACCTCCTTCTCGTACGGCCCTTGAAACACACCCCATTAGTCCAAGATTGCCACCGCCATATACTAGGTGTTTATTCCTTTCAGCTATGACTCTACCCAATTCATGTGCTGCCTTAATAAATTATGGCTTAGAGCCAACACTAGTACCGCAAAACACACAGATGTTTACAACTCATCTTCTTGAAGTTGCATCCATTTTTTTTAATAAATTTCTTTCTTGAATCTGGATGTCTTCAAGAGTGCAATGACGAGCTAAATTTATAGGACTTGAAAAAGGGTGAGTAATAATAGCACTAGTACCTGCCAAATGACAATTATTAGCTAAATAGTAAAATAAATCGTGAAAGTCAAAAAGTATAGACCCTGTCGGAGAAAATAAAAGAAAATAACAAAACAAATCACAATTATTAGTTAAAGACGAAGAGATAATAATATTTACAAGAAGTAACGGCTTGAATGACGTCTATGCGTCAGGGACAAGCTTCTCATCCAATTTTCTTATAAATTGGCAAACAAGGTCTTTTAAGGTCAGATTCCTGAGACTTAATTGATGTCTTTCTTTTCGAAATTGTGCATGTAACATGCGAATTGCATGATATACATATCCACTGGGATGCGTCTCAAGAGTCAATGATATGTCATCCGAAGACTCCTTACTCATGCCATATCTAATGAATTTAATTTTATCTTCACGGTTATCAGACACCAATCCTAAAGAACAACAATGAGTATTACATGTCATGCATTCACATTTATAGCAAACACCTAATCTTTTAGCTCTTCTTTTCTTAGTATAGGTGCTTCTTCTTAAACCAGGCAAAAATGAAACAAAAGAGTCAGAGGACTCACCTGCCAATCGGACTCGTGCTTTAATATCCAAAGAATGTCATTAGGAATACCTTTGATCATCTGAAGTCTCATTCATTCTATGCGAGCTTTGTAGACTTTCATCAGAGAGTTTTGAGGGAGAGAATGAAATTGCTTGTGAAGATTTGCGAGAACTTCTTCCATCCTGTCTGTGACTTTACCTATAAAAATTAAACACACAAAAATAAAACACACCAAATCTGAATATATACACAAATTGCATGGGTTGCCTCTCTGCTAGCGCTAAGTTTAACGTCGTCAGCTAGACATTATTGCCCGAATGTTAGGCTGGATCTGAACGTGTGACACTTTCTTTTTGTCGCTCAAATGATTCTCCCCAGTAGTGCTTGACACGCTTGCTGTTAACTTTGAATGTTTTATTAGAGTTGGGATCATGTAACTCAACGGCTCTATCTGGTAAAACTTGGGTGATTAAGAATGGACCTGACCATCGTGATTTTAACTTCCCAGGGAAAAGTTTCAACCTTGATTTGCTGAACAATACCCGCTGCCTCGGTTCCAGTTGTATGCGTACTAACTTCTCATCATGTCTCTTCTTGGCATTTTCTTTGTACAGTTTGGCATTCTCAAAGGTTGTATATGAAA